>JAXIVJ010003433.1:32500-94258 GCA_036785665.1 Chirona hameri | reverse complement strand
CATGGCGGAACAAGGCACAGTTTGGTCACCCCATTAGCACATTGTGCTAGCTATGGTTACGGCCTCTGTACCCTGGTTTCTGAGGATTTACAATATTTGATCTTATCCCGGGAGTAGATACTTTTTCAACTAAATCTGGCTCCAAATAGATCTTTGAATCAAAGGAAAATCTCAACACACTGACTCGGCCCTCGGCAGTTATGGACTATGAAATACCACCGTCTACCGCATTATTAACCAAAAACCAGCGATCACTATTCAGGTGAACTGCAGTAGTTTAACGCCGAGGAACCGACAGTTTAACACAGAGGAACCGACAGACCCAGGCACGGTCAGCGTCGGTCAGGTCAGCGTCGACAGCAGCAGAGTCGGCGGTCGTCAGGGGCGATCATTTGAGTCCGGTCTCAGCCGACTGCGCTTCTTTAACGACCTGCTGTTGACCAGCTGAAGTTGGCTGCACTTAGGCAACTTTTCCAGTCGGCAGTCTGTGGCTGTTGTCGTCGGCCCTCCTGGGCGCTCTATTTCGCCCGTTCAGTGCCGGTAAGTTTTCGCCCGCCGGCCAACTCGGACAGTTTTCTTTTCTGGACAGGAATAAATGGCCGCCGCCGGCGCGATGAAGCGATGACGCGATGAATGAGCCGATGGATGAGAGTCGATTTATCAGCACGTCGCTCCGTTCGCCTCAGACCAGGCAGGCTGTCAATAACCGGCAGCGGCTTCTTCCCGCCCCCATAACCCTGCCCGGCGACCGAGTCGACCGGACGGAGCAATCCTCCACCAGTGAGACGTCCCCGGTCTCGCCAGTCACGGCGCGTGCCGTTCCCACGCTGGGCGGGACGGTGCGCGTGCCGCCACGGCAGCTCGTCAAATACGGCTGCACGCGCCACGCGGCGCGGTTTGTTTGCTCACGAGGCGTATTTACATACTATTGGCGGCGGTCTAACGGAGTGACGTCCAATCCAATATCGACGCGGCGCGTCTCTGTTTGTGGCCGCTCCATGGCAAACACCGGCGGCGGCGAAGAACGGCGCGGTGCGGCGCGATGTGGCGTGGTGTGGCGCGGCCCCACACCCGACTCAGCCCCGCCACTAGACCCAACCCAACCCCGACGAGCGGCGCAGACAAATGAACATGGCGGGACACAATCAGGGTAAGCCGGGCGCTAATAACAGGCTGATGACTCACGGTGCCTCCAGTCGGGGACCCGCCGCCGGAGGGGGGGGGGGGGGGGGGGGGGGGGGGGGGTCTCCCGCGGACCATACGTCACGCTCTGTGTTGTGACGCTATGGAGCGGATAACATAAGGGTTGTCGCTGCATGACAATAAGCCAATGGCAGTTGTACAAACATCGGACACGCGATATAACACCCGAAGATTGGTGGCGCTAGAAAAACGCTTCCATTGATCCCCCAACCGAACAAAACCGCGTTTGACAATAACCAAAACATAAAAGGCCCACTATACAACTATACAAGGTCGTCCACACTATACAAGGTCGTTGACCAAACAAGACATGCTGTGGTACCATCGATCGAATATCCTTATAGTAGATCCCATCCCAATCAAGCCCTCTGACCAACCAACACCCTCTCCTCCCCCTCCCAACACTCACCGACCACCTTCAGGTGCACTGGATCGGAGCGAAACACTGCGCTCCTCGCCGTTGATGACGTTGGTTGCCACGCAGACGTAGTGGCCGCGGTGTTCGTACGTGACGTTCGGTAGCCAGAGACGTCCCTCTGTGCCGCGCACCACCGCCTGCTGACGCGGCCCCTGTTGCAGCCAGCGGTACGAGGCCGCCGGGCTCGCCTCCGCTTCACACTCCAGAGCCGTGGCGTTATACAGCGCAGCGGTCACGTGACGTGTCGGGTGCACCCGGTATATCCGCGGCGCGTCTGAAACACAGGTCACATGGGGCTTCAGTCAATCTGATCAAATACCGTACCGTATGTAAGTGTGATGGTGATTTATGTGATTTAGTTATGGCGTGATGAGTGATTTATAACAGTGTTGTGTCAGAAGGTACTGTTTCCTTCAATAGCTACGTTTTCTTACGAAGTGGTGATACCATCTCATTTTTGTAGTCAAAGTAAACGCATTGCTCGTCACCTGCCGATTCTCATTTCTCGATATCCTTCAAAAGCGGCCTTCGTGGCGGTAATGCTGAATTGTTCTCTGACCATAACCGGCAGCACGAGGCGCGCTGTTGCGTAACAATCACATGCTATCGCCGCGCCTAAAAGGCGGCGCAAATCGGAGCAGCCACCTTGTCACGGCATCACGCCAGGTGCTGAGTGGTGGGGGCGGGGGCGGGGGCGGGGGCGGAGGGCGGTGCCGGAGACGTGCTGTCCGGCGGTTACTCGGGCACGCCCCTCTGGCACGGCACCGCTCGCCACGCCGCACGCCCGCTGTCGAGCCACGACGCGTGATGACCGGTAGCGGTGGTTAGGCGGGCTGCGGCGCCGCACGCACACGCACCCACTCACCCACGCACCCACGCACCCACGCACACACGTATCCACGCACCCACGCACCCACGCACCCGGTATATCCGCACCCACGCACCCACGCACCCACGCACCCACGCACTCACAAGCATGCGCGCGCGCGAGCGCGCAGCAACCTCTCCGCTTATATGGCCTGTGTTGTCAGACACAGCGGGGATGACAAAATAACATTATCAAATCAGACAAACCAACTAACAATGAGACACGGCCATAAGTCCGTTGTCCACCTTTGCTCTGCCCTGCTCACATGTGACGCCCACGTGACCCCTGAAGCTCACATTTTATGGTCAACATCCCAACATCTTCACTTTCTGCTCACTCACACAAGCCCATTTATTTTCCTCCCCATTCACAATTGATTTCCACCGTTCCCTTACTACTCACATTTGATGTCGAGAGTGACGCTGAGCGGCCTGCTCTTGCCGATGTTGTTGCTGGCCTCGCACTCGTAGGTGCCCGAGTTCTGGCGCGTCACCGGTCGGAACTCCAGTTTGTCCACGAAGAAGTTGTGTCCGCGACCGGTGCCGGCAGCGGCGAACCTCCAGACGACCGAGGCTGGGGGGTTGGCGTCCGCACGGCACTCGAGCACCGCGGCGGACACGTTGTCCTCCAGGTCGTGACTGGGCAGGCCGACCAGGCTCAGCTCCGGCGCGTCTGCAAACGGTGGAGTAACGTTGGTGGGATTGGAAACGTTGGCAGCGGCGGAAATTTTGGAAACAGAGGTGTTGAAGCGTTGGAGAAAGGCCAAAAACGTTGGAAACGTGGTCGAAACTTTGGGACCGTGGCCGAAAACGTTGGAAACTTTAGAAATGATGGAAGTGTGGCTGAAAACGTTGGAAACGTTAAAGACATTGGAAATTTGGCCGTAGACAACGGAGGTTATGGGTATTTTCCCTTTAAAACGTTATCGTTTTCACTTTCCGCCGAAGTAATAGACCGAATACCGAACGGAGCTTAACATCTCACACGACCTAGACGGATATTTTGACCCATATGGACCACCAGCCGGAGCAGCCCCCCGATGTCAGCGTGAATGAAGGGAAGTTTATCAAAAGTCAGCACATAATGACACCATACGGTGGCGTGTTTTCGTATTCATGGCTCTACCATATCGTATGCCATTGAGTGATGAGATATTCCGGCGTTGACTTGTCGACTTTATTTATATCCGTTCCCGTCCCGCATTTATCGCCCGCAGACGTGCCTGACGGAGGTAGAAATGAATGACTTCATTCACAGTCGACGAGGCGACATATTTTGAACTTGAACGAGAGAGGTGACGTCATCTTTGAAGTATGACGTCATTCACTGGTTCAACCCTGGCAATGATCCGGAAGGATCATATTTGAAAATGCCTCGAGTCTGGATTCATTGTGAGCATGGAGGCGGGTAGAGTTGATGCCAATATCATACGATCAGGCATAAGCTCTGGTGCGAAGTCCAGAGGCCGTATTTGCATCGTGAGCTGCTTCCAGCATGTACTAAAAAACAATGCAGAGGGAATCTTCCTGAAACTTCCTGAAAGTTTCAGGAAGATTCTATCAATACTTTTTTACCACCACCAAACCGCATTTTTTTACCACCAAACCGCAATTTTGTCAGCATATTTTATTCTTACCAACATATTACAAAATTATGAGGGACATTTCTAGCCAAAAATCGCATGTAAAAGTTGTGTAGTTTTTCAAAACTTTCAGAATCTTTCAGAAACTTTTCAGCGCAATAATCGTTCGTGAAAACGGCTAATATAACACGAGTGCGAACTGCGAATACTAGTGATGGCTCGCCCTGTCCAGCTCAGCCAATACCAATGCTCGAGTGGGGCAGCGCCCGATCAATAACAGTGGACATACCTTGCATCACTTTAAGAGTTTCCTTTTGACAATCTTACCCACGACCCGTGAAAATCCCCTTCGCCACCTTTGCAGGCGTCACGATTCTCGGTGTTTGAGAGACCCTGTGTTGGAACTGCAGAGGGCCTTTCCAGGCCCACTGCAGCGGCCTTCCCAGGCCCACTGCAGCGGCGTGACAGTCGTGTAATATAGCAGCTTTG
Organism: Chirona hameri; assembly: GCA_036785665.1. NCBI lineage: Eukaryota > Metazoa > Arthropoda > Thecostraca > Balanomorpha > Balanidae > Chirona > Chirona hameri. The sequence continues at coordinate 89,698 of JAXIVJ010003433.1, read as the reverse complement.
CCCTATCCACTCGACCCGAACGTGCTGACAGTGCAGATATGGGGATAATCCCGGTCCCCGGTCCCGGTCCCTCCTCCACTCCCGCTTCAGCCTCATCCCCTTCGCGACTTCTGACGGGCCGATCCAGTTCAGCACCGGTCGAGCTGAAAAGCCGCCGTGGCGGGAAAGACAGTCGTGTGACCACGCTGCCCCGCCAGTCGGCCTCTCCCCTCCAGCCAGGTGCTCGGCGACAGGACAGACCGGCCTCAGCCGTCGGCAGCAGCGGCGGGGCAGCGGGTCCCCGCGTCACCCGACCCCCGGCAGCTGCAGCCCCGACCGCCCCGCGCCCGACCGGCCGGACGGCAACCCTTCCCCGCTCCGTCATCGCAATCAATTACCTCGCAGGCGCGGTGCGCACCCGCCGATCGTCACCGGATTACAATTACAAATGACTGCGAATCGTCCACTGATCGGATTGTCGCCCCGCTCCGGGGCCGCCGGGCCGGGGCCGGGGCAGCGTGGCACGCTCTAATATGCGTGACTCCTGCTCCCGTCTCCTGCTGCCGGCGGGCCCGTTGGTCAGCGCGGCCGGTCCGTTGGTTGCAGCCCGCCCGGTTTCCTTGCCGACGGAAATGCTGACAGTCGAGGAACGATCAGACAATCGCGGCGCGGGATCAGCCGGACACACAAACAAATAAAACGATGCGCAACTTTGAGAGAAGCGCCCGCCCCGTCCTGTGGACGAGTCTAGGCGACTAGTTAAACAATGCCGCGCGGCCCAGCCGAGCAATATTGTCGTCTTTCCAGACAACAAAGTGAGCTGCTCCTAAACAGTGGACGCTGTCGCCGGCCTTTGTTGGGTCTTCGTTGTATTAAACTCGTGGTGCTCAAACGCATGAAAAGTTGTGCTGATGAAAGTCCAAAAGGCTCACGCAGCTTTGTTGAGGTCTGTAGACCAGAACTAAAACAGCGAAGGGAGACGAGCCTTTGTCCTGCTCTCTGGGATCCGCATGCTGCGGACATTACACCGCAACACAGAGGTCATTTCAACCAGCTGCGGTTAATAAATAGGCGATACAAACCGGGCCAAAACAGTGCGTCTGTCAATTGTATCGCAGAACGAGCCGCCACTGGTGGTATTACATAGTGCTGTAAGGAGGCCAGCGGTGCGGACGCGTCATTTCACGAGCATTGGATAACCCGAGCCGCCAGCCAAAGTGAGCACTTTGGCCAACTTCAAGGAATGGCGGAATACTAAGAGAGCCTTCCGCGTGCGTCAAATGATACTCTCACTGACGTCCGGGAACCACAGTCCAGTCGAATGAGCTCTCTGTCTTAACAGGAAATGCAAAGTGAGCCGGAAAGATGAATATATTTGTTGGCCGTCGAGCTGGTAATTTCCTGGAGCCATATCTGGTCCATGAATAGTGAGTGCGAACTCCAGCATTTCGTATACGTAAATGATCCATTCTACATGAAGGCACACAGAGCGGAAGAGCCCATTCAGCATATTGAAGTTCACGATGAATGTTATGAAGGATGCCAGCGTTGATGTAGCCAGAAATACCCCTGTCAGAATCCACTTACTGGAGAGAACGGTCTCATAGTTATGCGAGTATGAAATCGTTTCAGGGTTTCTTGAAAGTTCCTTATGGAACATTTTTCTAACGTGAACACAACGCTTGGGGAATTCAATTTGTCACAGAAATGCGACAAAGAGAATAGTTGGCAAGGTTAAAATGCCTGGGTGTTCCAGGCACCGGTAGAAGTCCTTAGTCCTCAGCACCGGTTGGTCAAAAATTAGCTGGCTAACAGTTCACACCACATCTCCTCAGCTCATTGTGGGAATCGTGGCCGCGACAGGGCGACAATACATCCTGAAATAAATGTGATCCAAATGCAACGAAAAGAGAATGGTTCTGCTGGCTACATTATGCGTTTTCCGAAAACATCGCTTTTCACTGACACCCGTTTATTTTGAGAAAAAGTGTTCTATAAAAGGAGTGCTTTTAGATTTTGCCGAAAATTCATCTGTAGCATAGGTGTCGATTTATATACTTTGGGGGGAGGGCTCGCTCTCCCCCCCATATTGAGTTTGGCCCCCAATGGTGCTCTCGCCCCCCCCCCCCCCTCCCCCAATGACGTGCCCTCGGCCCCCCAATACTTTTCGCCCTTAGATTACTTGATATATAGGTACAGGCATAGGTGTCGATTCAGTGTCCCAAGATTCCATTTTTGCTTGGGTGTCAAGATTGGAAAATTCGAGCCCAAAAAAGACCATGAGAGTGGAAAATTATGTCGGAAATAGTACAATATTGATTTCTGTTTGAATATGAAAAGCAGTAGTTTTCTTTGAAATCAGGCATTTTTAGTCTATATTTATGTCTATGTATGACATAATCAATTTCACAATTCATAATTTGGGAGTGGAAAATTTAAACCAAAAATGGGAAGCGAGAGTGGAGAATTTTTCATATTTGGGTGTCATTTCCCACCCAAATCGACAAATTTGGGGACACTGTGTCGATGTATATACTTTTAGAGTGACCCTCGGCTCCCCCCCATGTTGAGTTCGGCCCCCCAAAGATGCTCTCGGCCTCCCAATGTTTTGGCCACTGGCGTATCCAAATCGCCTGAAGTCGGCCAAAATGGCGCACTTCCTAATTTAAATGTAAATCTACGCAATTTTTACAAAGGGAAAATTGTTTAAATCACCTATTCATGCATGCAAAAGCAAATTCCGATGTGTTTAAAAAAAGAAGAATTGTGTGACTGGGCTTTGGGCCTTTCAAAGCAGCTCTTCTTTGCTGTTCTGGCATAACCAAAACGATTATTCACACCGAAGAGCAGAACCTTTGCCAAGCCTGGGAGGGCCCCATGCCGACCTAAGATGGCCGTTTACCACTTTGAGAGGACCTTCAATCGATATAAAAGGGCGTTTTTCCGGCCTGAGAGCTTTAAGTCGGTAAGAGAGGAACAATGAGCATCCGCTTCTTTGATAGGATCATCGATCGACCTGAGAGGGCCATCGTCCGGTCTGAGAGGTCCCTTGCCAGGTGTTGAAAGGCTTTACATATTTGCTAGTCTGAGAGGGTCCTTACGAGACCTGAGAAAAGGAGACTGAGAGGGCCTTTGCAATACCTGATAATTCCCTAGGCTTATCCAAGAGGGCCATTGTCAGGCCCGAGAGGGCCCTGTGCCAGTTTGAAATTCTTAAATTCTCGGCCATTCTGAAAACCATTGGTCGGTCGGAGGCTCGGACAAAACTTCGGTTTGAGGCGCCAGCCGACACAAAACCAAAACTCGCGTGGCTCTATTTTTGCGTTATGAACTGATTCAAAACAAACTTGTTGTACCTATTCCTTACATTTTCTTTTACAATCATGAAATGTGTTATTTTTGGCCGATTTCAGTCGTTTTGATAAAACCGTGTCACCTTTATTATATATGCCCCCTTGAACCCATCCCTGTTCGCCCCCCCCCCCAATCATTTGGAAAAATCGACACCGCTGAATTCTGTAGTATTGATTTAATGGGTAAAATTCAATGGAGAATATGTCCATGACCGTAAGCTGATTGAACAATAACTATACTTAAGCTTAACTTAACGCATAGTTTTGGATGTATTAATGGGTTTTGCGCACGAGTAGAAGTGCATTAACACACGATTGCTATAATCACCCACGAGTGTGTTAAACCCATCAATGCCTCCAAAACTATGCGTTACGTGTGTTAATATATGATTTGCTGTGCATTTCCCCAGTGCAAACCTGACTACTTTTTACTAGCCGACATATTTAATGTCCAATGCATCCAAATGTTCTTCATCCATTTGGGATGTTTGTGAAGAACTGCCAGATAAATTTGAATCCTCCATTTCGACTTTAAAGGAAATAGTTCACCTTCAACATGTGGTTTTGAACTGAGATAGCAGCAGTTTTGTAGCCCGTGTTGGGAAACCCCTATCTGCAAGTTTTCTTGACTGAAAAGATTCTCAGCCGAATATATTCGATTTTTTTGGCGAAGGAATGCGGTGCTTATGAAAGAATGCGGTGCTTACGATAGCCTGGGCAAAGGCTACACACTCAGCCAATCAGCTTGCATACTGTGCTAGCAAGCGAACCGCCGGCCGCCGGTTGGCACTTCTCTAATGCGAGTCTATCTTTACGCGACTACTTTCGAATCTGATTGGCTGAGCCATTTTTTCTTCATTCGCGTGACGTGAGGACCCTGACTCAGAGAGTATGTGTATAGCTCTTTTTAATACAATTAACAATTTACGACCTTCTGTCCTGAATCGGCCCGATGTATGACCATTTTTGAAATTAAAGAAGAAATTGTATTTCAAAATATAATCAAATCATGTCCTGGCGTCCCGGCGAATAAAAATAGAGCACGCGTGCATTAGTTTAAGTTAACGCACACTCGCACTTATATTGCACGGCATCATCGAAATTATTCCACGAATAATTTCCTAGTAAATGCACCGGAAATCATGTATTAACTCAAGATGTAACTGATATGCAGGACTTTTGCCCATTTTTTTAAAACCATTTATTCAGTAGTGACGTTGTTGTTATCTGGCCTTGGTCGCGTTGAAGTTGCGTTACAGTAGCAGCAACAGCGGCTTTATATTACGGAGGCCCGCGCCGGTGTGGCGTTCAGGTCTTTATATTACGGAGGCCCGTGCCGGTGTGGCGTTCAGGTCTTTATATTACGGAGGCCCGTGCCGGTGTGGCGTTCAGGTCTTTATATTACGGAGGCCCGCGCCGGTGTGGCGTTCAGGTCTTTATATTACGGAGGCCCGTGCCGGTGTGCCGCTCTGGTCTGTTGCTGCGGCCGGCGACTCGCCCTCTGGTGTGGCTGATATATGGCGTGTTTGGGTGTTTCGGTCGGTCGGCGGCGCCGTGTCAGACATCCTCAGAGAATGTTCCAGCACAGCTCCGAAAATATCCGCCTCCCTGAGTGGTTTCACAAACTTCCCAAAACGACAGCGAAGTTAGGCCGGAGCCAACCCCCTAACTAAAGATGAGCACATTGTTTCAGAGCGGTTCTGGCCGCCCCAGAAAGCCGACATGATCCTATCCGCCGAGGGGTCTGTCAAAAGCCACCGGTCAAACTCAGAACTACCGTATCAAATGGTACACGTCTTGGGCAAGATCACCATCAGACCCAATAAGTCAGAAATGACGTCTAGGTTATTGAAGAACGCCAGGCGAAGTTTGGATAAATAACTATTAAAATATAACTGATTCTCAAAAGTTTTGAGAACTAAAAATAGCCAAGATAAATTAATAACCAGTAAAACGCCTTTTTGGGCGATGACCGAGCGGGCGCGCACTGGTAAAGCTAAAACAGGTTTGAAATATGAAACGGTACGGGAGCACACGTGGTAGTAACACATAGCCCTTTTAGTCATTTTAGTACTCCATAAAAATTACCAGGCCTCCATGCATGCCAACATAAAAATTAAGTTTTATTAAATTGTACATGATCTCCTTTCTCTAATCCGCCAAAAGGGAGTACGTCCTGAGCGATGCATGCTTCAGCGTATACAAAACGAATGCTTCGATAAATCAAGCCATTTTTGATCAATAATTATTTTTGTTCATTTCGACGTCTGCGGGTGCCACGCGCTATGGTACCACCCCTATCAGAGCGTACTATAACAAAATCAAAATGGCTTTGATGGTCCCTTCCAATGGTGAAAACCCAATCTCAATCGGAGCAGTGGTTGCAAAGTTATTAGCTTCCGAAAAGCGTCTGTATGGCCGGGTCGGGCCGGGTCGGGCCGGGTCGGGCCGGGTCGGGCCGGGTCAAATGTAAATTTGTCTAGTAAGTTGACGAGAAACCTCACGGGCGCTTCGCGCCCGCTCGGTAATCAAATGAATCTTCATCCAGAGTATTCGTCATGCCCTACTTCTGACTGAGATATTTTCTCTTAGCAACTTCCAACCGTACTCGCACGAACACATTTTAAAAACAACATAAGTGAATCCGCAAAGTAACGCCGATCCTTGCACTAACAACCTATGGCAGGAATACACTAGACAGGATGACTAGACAAACGGGTACGGTCATATGGTAGCAGCGCTTCATCGATATATTTTGCGCTTATGCGACATGCAGTAATTCAATTATAAAATGAGTGTGGAATTTGTATTTAAGTGACGTCATGTGATGAATCACTTTTGGTATGTGTATATTCTTATTCTTATATAATTTGTTAAAACATGTCTAGGTCCAGGTAAATCGTTGTTAATTAAAATTGTGGTAAATTAGGTATCAGAATCACCAATGCGTCTTTTTGTCTTAAAATGACGTCATGTTATTGACTTTGAACATTGTAAAAATCGCCGAATTGTTTTTTAACTTTTGAATAACTTTTGACAAAAGCATGATAGAATGAAACCGATTAAACCACTGTGTTTGTCTCGTCGAGACGCATCAGAAAATATATTCGGTGAACTAGTTAGGTCATATAAAAAATGACCTGACCTGAGGTCAGGTCAAGGTCAAATTTTACATGAAACGGTTTGTCTCGACAAGCCAAATACAATGGTGAAAACCTCATTACTCTACCGTTATTTGGTAACGAGTTATTGAAGAAAAACCATACGTGACCTGTGGGTCACATGAGTTGACCTCGTAGAGGTCAAAGAACAGAACTGTGACATGGGGTTTTGTAGTTGGCACAGATATAGTGAAAACTGGTAAAATTTAACCATTTCCTATGGATGTATACGTGTTTTCATTTCTCCCCATTGATTTATAATGGGAGGTCACGAAATCGACCTGACCTTAGGTCACCGGTATGACAAATTCGAAATAAACAAATTGTAGGTACTTATGACCTGATAACATCCTTTGAGATTCAGACTGTTCGGTCAATCACTTTGGCTGTGGCACGACCGCAAACATGTTTGGAGATGGGGTCACTTGACGACCTGGTGACCTGACCTGAGATGACCCGAGGTGAATCATTCCACACCATGTGGATAATTGATGCCCAAACAGCTGTACCAATTTTGGTGGTGCTGCGCGTGGCCGTTTTTCCGCTATTCATAAAACCATCAGGGGAGGGCGGAAATCAGCACAGCTTTGGCAGTGCGCGTGCAAGGAAAACTTCCTTTCACATAAGACCATATTTAACATGTTTCCGTACAAGCCACAGGCAAAGTAGACCCTGGCATCAAAATACAATGGATGTACAATGCTTTCGTATGGTTTGTTTACTTTTTTGCTATCACCGCTAACTCATCGCTCAATCGAGTTTGTATTTTGCTCAATATCACTGAACCTCCCATAGCGTTAACATTGATGAAGGGAGAACAAATAAAACTTCACGCTTTGGTGACGTCACCAAAGCATGAAGCTGACAATGCCCTTGACTGGGGGCCGACACTAGATACCTACACTGCAGGTGAACACTACTCACACTGTAGCCTGTAGGTCGACACTACTCCCAGTTCCGGTGAACACTACTCACACTGGAGATCGAGCCTGGCGATGGTGTCCTGCGACTGGGTCTCCCAGGTCTGGTGCAGCGCCACACAGCGCAGGTACGACCCGGCCTGCTCACGCCGGAAGCTGTGGCGCAGTGTGGACACGGCCGTGGAGGTGCGGGGGTCCTCCGAGTCGGTGATGTTCCGTTGGTTGGCGTGTGCCGTCAGGTCCTCCTCACCTGGGGAAGGGCAGGGGCGAGGTCAGGGTCAGGTCAGGAGTCAGGTCAGGGGTCAGGTCAGGGGTCAGATCAGGGGTCAGTTCAGGGGTCAGGTCAGGGGTCAGGTCAGGGGTCAGGTCAGGGGTCAGGTCAGGGGTCAGGTCAGGGGTCAGGTCAGGGGTCAGGTCAGGGGTCAGGTCAGGGGTCAGGTCAGGGGTCAGGTCAGGGGTCAGGTCAGGGGTCAGGTCAGGGGTCAGGTCAGGAGTCAGGTCAGGGGTCAGGTCAGGGGTCAGGTCAGGGGTCAGGTCAGGGGTCAGGTCAGGGGTCAGGTCAGGGGTCAGGTCAGGAATCAGGTCAGGGGTCAGGCCATGGGTCGGGTCAAGGGTCGGGTCAGGGAGCAGGTCAGTGAGTATAGGCCAGTTCATGGCTAGGAGGACAGGACAGGGACAGGTCAGGGGACAAGTAAGGGTGGCAGATCAGGGACAGGTCAGGAACAGGTCAGCAACAGGTCGGAAACAGGTCAGGAATATGTCAGGGTAGGTAAGGAACAGGTCAGGAATAGGTCAGGGTAGGTCAGAGTCAGTTTTAGTCAGGACAGGACTGGACAGAGCCCCGCAGAACAGTACCTACGTCGAATAGAACCCAGCCATACCTACCCCGTGCTGTATTTGACCCAGTTATAAGCACACGTAGCCTGGGAAGCTGTCCGGTCGGAAAGGAGGAGTCATAAGTTATTGTTTCGCTCTGATGCATAATACGCTGAGGCATACCGACGTAACCGACCACTGGGAAAGATCTCTCTGTGATCTATATGTGGCAGTACCGGTAAGCGAAAGGTCGGTACTGGCGGTATACTTTGTCATGCAGATACATACTGGCACGTGTATGTAAATGACAATCAAAAACACTGAACACCACCGGTCCATTTACAGATCGCACATAGCACTTAACAACTGCATACATCCAACGAGAACAAACCACATGGCTAGCGTTGTGTGTGTGTTATGTGACGCAATACCATACTTAACCCTACTTGTAACAGGCTCCTGGCTACCCCTATTTGTAACAAGGGGGGGGGGGGGCGGATTCCGCCCCCCGGAGATCTCGAGATCTACCCGTCCGATTTTCAAAAATCAAACGGCGTTTGATTCCCATCAACACGATCTACAGTTCTAAAAAATACAAATAAATCCGATTTTTTGTATAGGGGGCAACAGGAGGGTGGGTGGGGGGGACTAATTTAAGTGGTATTTGTGATCCAACACAGCTGTCATATTTATTAATGGATGTTAACGAAACCAATGGGAATCTATAGAGATTGAATTGTAGATTAATAATTGGCGGTGACTTTTGCAAATTAAAAAATCATAGGCGTGGGCAGGTCACTCAATATGAGGGAGCTGTAAATGCTTAATAAAACCATTTTTTGATGTTGCTTTTTTGATAAATAAAATGGTCTGTTATTATAACATTAGACAACACAGTTATAAAGCATATTTTTTTGCCATAGGCGGTACCAGGTTAGTGAAAAAGGGAGGTCAAATAGAACACAAATATTAACCGCAGGCAAGTTGCTACCCAGCACTATAAATAAGTTACTGATCGTAGATAGTTCCTTTTTGCATGTTATACTTCATCATAGGCGTATCCAGGATCCAAATTGGGGAGGCGGAAGACCTTTTGATAAGTATGTTATCCGCTATTATGATATTAACTAGTCAACAGTGACTATTTCACTTACAACTTCAATTCACATTGCTTACCCCCCTTTTACACTACCTGGACTCGCCCATTATCTTATAATCGTTCGTAGAGTACCCTGTGGTGCATGTTTAATCCGAAAACTGCAGTATGTTGTGTCATTGTAGGCCCATGCATCTTAGTTTCCTTGCAATAATATGACCCCCTTTCTTCCATTCCTGAGCGCGCCTCTGCAAAAAAAATAACTTCATTTCCTCTCCTGGCCTCAAGTTCATATATCATTATAAGCTAACCGTCTATTGCGCCGTAATCGCTGTCACATCGTCATCACCATGCCAGTCACCCCCCTTTTCATGTGCCTGAACACGCCCCTGCAACTCCATATGTAATAAATTATGCAAATAATGGAAGGAGAAGCTATCTTTTACATCTTGATAGCTATAAATGCCCCTTGCATTGCTCTATTGGCTTCCCGTCAAACATTTAATACTTCCTGGAAACCTCCCCTTTCCAAGCCCCTAAAACCGCCTCTGCCATGCAATTTTTATGATATTTCATTAGCATCAACTAATTTGCACTTGTTTCAATCACCGCAAACCGATGTAACTCCTTAATACTTGAGGAAGTTAGGAAGGAACTGTGAAGATCGCATTTCCGTATTATCGCCAAATGTCGCCGCAGAACCCTCCCAAAAACGTGCCCTGGAACCGCCTCTGTTAAGGTTAAGAACTCAAAATTTTGACTTCATATGTGGAAGTTTATTTCGGGAAAAGTCCCTAAATTTCATGGGCCTGCTCACAGCCGTTATGGAGATATCTGCGAAAAACATGAGGGGGGGGGGGGGGGGGACGGAATCCCCCCCCCCCTGTTACAAATAGGGTTAAACAGCGTAGTGTCAGTATCGAGTTTCCAGGAAACTCGTCCTCCATGCACCTGCAACTTTCACCGTCTGATGCAACTGGCCCGATTCGCTGCCGTGCCATCCATACACAGTAGCATAAAATGGTGCCGGCTGAATCACTGCATGTTTAGGCGGCAGGACCGCCGACCGCACCCATATCGTGCCAGCTGCCACTTAGGCGTTTCATGGCAACAACACACGTGTCTGAATGTAAAGATCTGATAAAGTTACCAGTTTACCAAACTGCGACTGGCTGGCGATGACGGTGTTACAGCCCAATGACGTGAATTTATTTTAATTTTGAACAGCAAACCGGCGTCCATAACAATGCCCATGTTCAGAAAACTATGAAATATATCTCGTCATTGCAGTCGAGTTGCCACCTGGTAGTTGTTCATGACAAACCATTGTCGGTCTTTGTCATGTTAGGGTTTACCACAAGGCCACTTTATTTATATTTGTATAGGCGTAGGAACAGCGGGGGGGGGGGGGGGGGGGGCAGGGGGCCACGTCCCCTTCAAAGCGGGGGGGGGGGGGGGGGGGCAGGGGCACGGCCCCTCACTTTTCGGCATTTTTTTGGCTTAAATACTTGCTTTTACTTGGTGATGGAAATTTTTGATGGCAAAATGTTCGCCAAGGTGAGAAGAGCCTAAATCTGCAAATACATTTTTAATAGGGTGGTTGAGTTTCTCTCAAAACGAGATCAAAGTTTCACTTCCCCGCCCCCACCCCCCACTTTTCGTGACATTCCTTCATCCCTGGATATTGTACAAAGAGCTTTTATTAATTATTAATGTTCATTGTTTTTGTTTACTCATTCTTTGTGTACGGCTGTATGTAGTACACTGGCGGATCCAAGGGGGATGCATCAGGGGCAAATGCCCCCCCCCCCCACAGGAATCTGGGGGGAGGGGGGCATTCAATACAAGTATCCCCCCGCGCGTTCCCAATTTATCGTAAAATCGTAAAAATTGTCTTAACAGCAGTCAAAATCCAGCTATCCACAGTCAAAAACTGGACAATTTCGCGCCGCTTCGCGGCATAACACAAATTTCGCAATTGCTTATACAAATTTGGAAAATGGGAAAATGAATTCCATTAAGTGTCTGGCAGATGCTCTCCTTGGCGGTAATTTCTGGCACTGGCTGATCCAGAGGGAGGGGGGGGGGGGCATCATGGGCAAATGCCTCCCCCACACAGGAATTTGGTACTTGGTAGGGGCATTCAATACAAGTATGCCACCCCCGCGCGTTCCCTGCACTGAACGTGTAAAACAATGATCTTAGAAGAAAACTTCATGAAAACGGAAGTTCTTTCTTCTCTCGAGTGATTTAATTTGAAGTTTGTATGTATCCCTTTCTTTCAATGATAGACAAAACAGCGCACCTGATGCAATTCAAGCAGCCCCAGTGACACTTAACCCGCGCCCCACTAGGGGGGTGGGCAGAATCTGAATCTGCCCCCCCTCTCCCGGATTTTCTCAATAACTTGAAAACTATGATATATATCAACGCCGAACTTCAGTACCTTATGCTGCATCAATTCTACGTTTTCTCATCAAATTCCAATGAAATTGATGTAGTATTTTGGGAGATAATGACGTATTAAAGACGCCATGTCATGCCATTTTTGGTGGAAAACGATACATGCTTGAACAATCGTAGAAAATAGAGCTTTAAAGAAAATTGCAAATAAAAAACGTCAAAAGAAAGGAAATGACAATCTCTTCTAAATGTTCATCTCGGAATTTTTTAATGTTTTTTTTACCCCAAAATATTTTTTTTTTCGGGAAAAAATCCACAAAATAAGTTATTGTGAATTTAAAAGGTGAATTTCTTAAAAAAATGGGGTTACCATTTTGCCACAAAAAGATGCCTCCACGGAGAGAGGCTGTATCCGCCAGTGATGTAGTAACTATCACATCATTACTTTGATTATTTTTTGTAATGTCCTAACTGCCCCACTGTCAGGTGACGATATCCCCATGTTTCATGTCTTTTCTCGATTGCTTCCTTCCTTCGTTCCGACAGACTATCGATGTGTATAAGTATACCTGCTCTGTGAGCCAGCGGCCAGCGGGAGCTCTGCGAGCCAGCGGCAGTGTTGTTGTTGTTGTTAAATGCAGACGACGTGGGCAGTGTTGGATGATTACAGTCCATTCTACAAGCCGGGATGGAGGACGGCAAATGAAAGAGGAGCGCGATTCCAATTTCACTGCCTTCACCGCTGACGATCCCAAACGGTGATGCCAGTCGGACGAATGTGGGCTGTTATCTCAGCGTCGTCATGGCAACACCAACTGTGCCGAACGGTGGACATGGAATGGGAGTGACTATGTTGACGTGGAGTGGCAATGGTTATGGAGTGACCATGAAGTGACAGTGGTTATGGAGTGATGATGGGTTGGTAGTGACCATGGAGTGACCATGGAGTGACCATGGAGTGGTCATGGAGTGACCATGGAGTGACCATGGAGTGACAGTGGAGTGACCATGGAGTGGCCATGGAGTGGCCATGGAGTGACCATGTAGTGGCCATGGAGTGACAATGTAGTGGCCATGGAGTGACCATGGAGTGACCATGGAGTGACAGTGGAGTGACCATTTAGTGGCCATGGAGTGACTATGTAGTGGCCATGGAGTGACCATGGAGTGACCATGTAGTGGCCATGGAGTGACAATGTAGTGGCCATGGAGTGACCATGGAGTGACCATGGAGTGACAGTGGAGTGACCATTTAGTGGCCATGGAGTGACTATGTAGTGGCCATGGAGTGACCATGGAGTGACCATGGAGTAGCCATGGAGTGGCCATGGAGTGACCATGGAGTGACCATGGAGTGACCATGGAGTGACAGTGGAGTGACCATGTAGTGGCCATGGAGTGACTATGTAGTGGCCATGGAGTGACCATGGAGTGACCATGGAGTAGCCATGGAGTGGCCATGGAGTGACAATGGCCATTGAGTGGTCATTCAATGGGCAGTGACCAGGGAACGTGCAGCCTCCCGACTCACCGACGAACCAGCGGATCACTGCCGGCGGGTTGCCCCCTGCCGAGCTGCACTCCACCCTCACCACCTCGTCCAGCCGGGCCGTCAGGTTACGCCCGGAGGCGATCGCTACGGATGCGAACACGATCTGAGGCGTTTCAGGCTCCACTGGAACACAAAGAGTCAGAGTCAGAGACTGAGTCAGAGTCAGAGTTAGACACGGAGGCGGAAACTGTCTGAGGCGGCTCTCCGGCTCCACTGAAATACACAGGGAGTCAGAGTCAGGGGCAGAAACTAAGACGGAGTCAGAGTCTGTACCTGTTTCACCGTTACAAACTCTCCCTTAAACTGTCCTACTTGAAAGCAAAGAACTCAGGTCAAGCTGTTTCTTGACCTGAGTTCAAGCTGTTTGTTGACCATCCAGCTGTTTCTGTTAAGTTGTACTCGGCCAGGAGCGTGAGCTAGATGGGGTACTATAGCGTCTCCACACCAGTGTCCCTGAGTCTTTGTCCGTCGTCTCCACACCAGTGTCCCTGAGTCTTTGTCCGTCGTCTCCACACCAGTGTCCCTGAGTCTTTGTCCGTCGTCTCCACACCAGTGTCCCTGAGTCTTTGTCCGTCGTCTCCACACCAGTGTCCCTGAGTCTTTGTCCGTCGTCTCCACACCAGTGTCCCTGTGGTGTCCCTGAGTCTTTGTCCCTGAGTGATCGTGCCACCGGACAGCACGCCATTATGACACCTGGTTTCGTACATCGTTTAACATGGTATCGCTACATCGTTTAACAGTTGCAATATTCAGCAACTGTTTCGGAAACTGAGAAACTCCTGAGTGGAGTAGTTCTTCAGCTTTACGCAGGCAAGAAATACGAGGGCGTTTAGCACGCAACCGTGAATAATGGGCTCTTGAATACTTTAACGACCGCGATATTTTGCAGTCTCCATAGTCACATTTTAATGAAGGCATTCAACCAGCCTCAAGCGCCAGGGAGCTGATGAACAAGTTAACTTAGGCATTCGAGCACTAAACGTCAGCCGTTAACAATCCATTTGCGGCCTCATGAGTAGTGGTTAAAAATCACCCGAACTTGCTGTAAATCAGCGGCAACTTTTAGATTTATGTCATACCCAGCACACTGGAATTGTTGAGTTAGCAACGATTGCAGTCCACTGCGAAAATAACTTGCGAAGTAGTTTCTTTGCATTGGTTTTCATTAAATACGAACAGACGCTTTGGACTTAAAGGAAACAGTCCACCTTTAAAAAATCTCAGAAATGATTGAGAGAAGCTAGAAATGAATTATCATGTTACTAGTAAGCCATAAATATATATATGAACGCGGGAACAAAATTGTAATGTCATTTATTTGGTTCCAATTCAGTTGTTTTCCTCTGAATGGAGTGAATTCATGCGAAATCAGGATATCTGCACGTGCGTGACATATAATTTCCCTAAGAATATCGCTGAGAAAAGTGTTTTTAAACGATTTTAGTGACATATCTCTCAAAGTTCATTCGTGCAATGAAGGGAATAAATACTGAAACAGCATGTTCTTGTTCAGCGCTATATATTTCAATGTTTATAATACTTATTCCCCAAGCCATACGTCATAATTATACGTCAAATCAGCCCATCAGCGAAGGGAGCCAACGACGGATACCCGTCCCGGCTTCTAGGACCTCTGAGTAAGCCAATTTTAATGAATTAAGGGGTTTCTATGAAGATGTGAAAGCTCCTAAGTCCATTTTCGAGCATGGACTACAACTTGGCTATCTCAACTCAAAACCCCATGTTAAAGGTGAATTGTTTTCTTTAAAGAGGCTAATTTGATCAGAATTCAGAAAGATCTGAACATATTTTGGAATAAATAATTTCAGTTGACTTCAACCGAATTTATCTGCTTATTTACGAATTGCACACGATTCGAGCACGATTTCGAGGCTTTACCTTTCACGGAGCATACAGATCTAAACTTATGCACGCGTTCTTTTGAAAATTATTGCGCTGTCCTTAATGTTAAATATCAGAAATACGGGAACTCTAAGCGACTGCCGCTCAAGGTGGATGATATATGTGACTTTCCTTGAGACATTATCCAGATGACCGGTCAGGTCGGCTTGATCAGCGCTACTTCGTCAGAAAAGCTGAACTATTCGCAGACTAAATCATCTGCAGACATCCTCTGCAGTTTATGATTGGAGCGTCTCAGCCCACCAGGGATCACTCGAGAAATAGTTGGGCCAGCTCAGCCATCGGCTATCAAACATATAGCTGAGTGTATTTTGCTGTCAAATGTACTGATGCTGCGGGCACGACACTTTCAATATAAAACTAAGACTGTGTAAACCCATGTACGAAATTTATCATCGATTAAACTGTTTGTTACACAATTGTTTAAAAACATTGCTATTTTTTAACAAGCAAGCATTCCCGTACAGTTTTTGTCCGATACGGATACGAAGTACAAGAAGTAAGACAGCGCACCAGCCAAACAATACGTTTCCATTTCTGGTTAGCTCCCACGGATATGCACCATCCATAACACCGGTCACCGTATGCACCATCCATAACACCGTATGCACCATCCATAACACCGTATGCACCATCCATAACACCGTATGCACCATCCATAACACCGTATGCACCATCCATAACACCGTATGCATCATCTATAACACCGTATGCACCATCCATAACACCGTATGCACCATCCATAACACCGTATCACTGTCTCGCTAATAATAAGTCGTGCAGATAGCCGAACTGCGTAGGATTACGATCCCAGCGTTGTTCACGTGCGGGGAGACGAGACGGATGGGCACCGTCGACTCTGTCTGAGGGCCACTGATGTGAGAGGCCCGAGAGCTGACTGATCCACTGCCGACCCGGCCAGACATTGAGTGTAATCAGCTGTAAAGTGCGGCAGACGGAGCAGTGGGAGTGATTGGAGAACGGGACGGGACGGGAACGTCTGGGTGAGGTCACGATGATTGCATTGCGAATGCGATTGCTAGCGGACTGCGGAACTGTGCCGCTGCCGATGGTGATGGTGATGCCACTGGTGATGTAATGGTCAGCGGATCGTCTTCACACGGGTAATATACTGGGCACTGATCAGCTGACCATTTTCACACAGACACCTGCATTGCAGCGATTGAACAACGGTGACTGCGATGACATGACTCCGTCTTCGTGTCATCGCCATGGTATATTTCGTGTCGTTACCAAGGTGACGCTTGTCGACAAATCCCAGTTGTCATCACTTGTCACGCAGACATGTCGCTGTCGCAACACTAGTTAGGACTGTCAGTGCGCGCGTTTGCTGGCACCTAGTGAGAGCATGCCCGCTCGAATCCGTAGTGGCGCTTTGGAGCACGCCGTTTCCAGGATTACCTCAGTTCGGCTGGGATTTCAGGTTGAAAAATTACAGATCCGTACCGCTAATGCGTGCATGCAGCGTTGCTAACACCATATTGTCGTGTTACATTTACATACGAAGGCAAGGCCGTCTTTTTAACTGTAGTAATATTTTTGTTAAATTCTAAATAGCGAACGTTTGAACCATGCGTCGTTCCAAAAAAAATACTCCATCCGTTCTGACCTCACTGGGGCAATTGACAAGCCCGGCTAGCTCAGTCGGTAGAGCATGACTGAGCTAGCCGGGCTAGACTCTTAATCCCAGGGTCGTGGGTTCGAGCCCCACGTTGGGCTGATCGTTTTCCGCGTGCGCGATTCAAAGGAAAACGCTGGTGTGCATATTACATTTTGCTGCACATTTATAATTGAACTACATACAACTTTCCATGTTGGAAAAACAAGAGATAACTTTTTGAAAACCGTGCATGCATGATATCCATCACCTGGGCGAACTTCAATAAAAGTACCATGAAATGAGTGTGTATTGCTCTGTTACATTGGGTTTGTTGGAGCACTATTCGAGTTTCACTGGACGGAGAGTCGGATACATCGGTCTCCGGTAGGATTAAAGCACCGGTCGCCTGGGGGAGCTTACCGCCCCACCTGGCTGCCGGAGCGGCAGTAAACAGGGTCTTCATTTACCTTTAGTGACGCGACTGGAGGGCCTAGCCGCTCCGCTGCCGATAAAATAACTACGGAGGGCAACGGAGCTGCCAATAGTGCACTGGCTGAGTTAGAGAGACGCTGCTACTTTTCTCAGAAGTCCGTCAGACCTATATTGCCACCATACTGTGTACCTGCCAAAGAGGTCACTGGGTGCATGTAACTTGTAGCTGTGTTGCAAGTTAACTACGTTACAACTATGTGATTACGTTACGAGTTGTAACTAAGTTACCACCTACCTGATCCAGTGAGCCCAAAAATCCATAACTTGACCTAGCCTAAGCGACACAGACAGCTTAAATTGTCCTGTGCCAAGCCAGTTCCTGTTCAGCGTCAGACCAATCCAACCCGGACGAGCCTAACTTTGACTTGACCTGACCTTCTCTTGACCTGTCCTGACCTTTCCTTGAACTGTTCCTAACCTGTTCCTGGCGTGTTTCCCACCTCTCCAGGACTTCACCTGAACTCCTGATTTGACCCGGCTGACCTGACCCGACCCGAGACTGACCTCTGACGACGAGCGGGGCCGGCGCTGATCTGAGCGCGTCCTGCGTCTGGAAGCTGCTGGCCGTGACCTGACACGACCAGAGGCCGTCGTCGTACTTGAGGTCAGCACCAAGGACGCGCAGCGAACAGTCGCCCCTGTCCAGCTCCCCCTCGCTGGCCCATTCGTACTTGTTCTTCTCGGGGCCTATTGGCTGGTGACGGAGAACAATGGTCACGTTAATTTGATTACCAGGGTTATATAGGAGTTCACTGCAACAATGGAGAAGCTTGTGCACACGTCTCAAAGATGTTCATGATGACACCAAAGTCGTGATCAAGTATTTATCTATCCCGTGAGTTGATGACTTGTGATTAGTAAGCTATTGTTTGTAACTTTTACACAGACCCAGAATAGACCAGACTTCACCAGGATGAGAATGTTTATCGGTCATCAATTTATGGGGCTGGCAGACGCCATCACAGACGTGTATAAACATATCATCTGGGTATGGATAGATATCGATACACGCAAGGCAGTCTCTTGAACTCTTGCCGTTTCATGACATGTGCATTGTGCATTGTGCACTAATGATTTAGTTAGCAGCGTCGCGAGACTCTTGAGAAATTACCATTACAGGAGCGACAAGAAGGGACTGAGAAGGGAGTAACGAAGACTGAGTGAAAGATAAAAGCAATATCGGAGAGGGTAGCGCAGAGCGGTCAAGGATAGGAGGAAATACGATAGCACAAGGATCAGGAATAACGGGAGTGGGTCAGGAATAGTGATGTCATTCGGTAACCAAAATTTTGGCATACCAAAAAAATACCAATACCGAATTGGTTATTGGTCGGTCAGACAACAAATTCCGGGTATTTTATCGGTCAAGCAAGTCAGCGACATACATCAGCCTGACCATGTTTTTCCAGGGATTTGGGCATGTTTTGCAGGTTTTCGTAATTTGAAATGAGAATGTGAAGCATTTAATTTGGATTCTGATCATCGACACTATTACTTTGATATGCTTCTCTAAAAATGTGCATACATCAGCAGAGTTTCGCTTGTCAACCTCTTACAACAATATTGAAAATCGGTCAATAATCGGTCATTTTCAGGTTGGGAATAATCGGTTTGGTTTTTGGTAAGCATAGCTGCCATGCAATTGGTATGGGTCTGGTCAAGTTTCAGGAATTTTCTGAAAGTGACATCACTAGTCAGGAACATACAAAAAGATAGAGACTGACATCAGCAGAAGGGAAGCGAAGAGCTTATTGCAAGGCTTCCATAGCGTCCCGATACCAGACCTGCAACCAATATTCCCAGATAAATACAACACGTAGCTAATAGAGAACAAACACAGACAAACGGAAAACTTCCCAGAGAACGGCGTCCGATAGCATTCGCAGCTGCGGTGTCAATCGAGCGGCGATCTTGCCTCGGCGCCCCTGGTGGGATGCAGTTACTGCCCCACGCGATCCGATGGCCGCATATGTCCGCTACATGCCTGCCGACGCGTCATGGCCACCGATCCAGACCGGATTGGCCCGGCCCGTGAGGCGCCGTCCCAGCCACAAAGGCGGCACGTCCGCGCGCTCCGCCATGGGGTAGTGTGGGATGGAAAGGTTGAAAACAGACGCAGCAGGCGAAACGTTACAGTGGTGAAGACGAGTAAGATGTAATAATTACCCTTTTTATTTATTTATCCTATTTATCCCATTAGCATCATATTTATCCCATTATACACCCGTTGGCCGTTATTTTGATGATGCTGACAGTTGTTCATTGCAATAAACATCTCGCCATGTTGCAGTACTGCAGTTATTGCCAGGGATATATCAACTTGGAAAAGAATCTCTCATTCGAATTTGATGGGTGCGCTTTTAAGTTTTAATCAACAACTCGGTGCATGCTAAGTAAAGGATCAGTGGGAGTTTTGCTCATGGCTTAACACCACCGGATCGGCCTGAGCTGGTCCGCAGCAGCACGCATGTGCATTGTGCACTGAGCAAATATGACGCCATCCCGAATCAACCCCCCTGCTGAGTGAGGCCCTACTTTATCATGCACTGTGGCGGGAGGGAATTCAGCGAAAAGTAGCCACAATCTTCCTGCCCACTACCAAATTCAGTACGTAAGCTAAAGTAGACTAAACAGGAAAAGCCGGATCAATCCAGTATTAACTGCCCACGCGGCATATGATATCGATGTACAACACTTCGCGCGCGCCTCATGCATTGGGAATAGCTCTCACATTTGACCAGGCCACACTTATGATTCACTCCGCCAGGCAGCCCCACACCCCATTCGATTGCTTCCCGTGTCCGGGAGTTGGGGCGTCCCGGCACGCGCGCTCCGTTCAGGTGGTCTGGAGCGGGGAGCGCTGTGAGAACACCACACCTGAAGGGGAGAGCGCCCGCCGAATCACGCGACCTTTTTCTCCGCCTAAAACACGAGGGAGCAGCGAAATTGTCTAATCGAATGAGCTCCACGCATGAGCTGGTCGCTATACACAGGGCGATTAGCGTCTGTGATTGACGCCACAGCATGTGCTCTGTGAGTCTCTCAGAAAAGATAGAAATCGTGGATAATGGTATGGAAAATTTATGTAGATACCTATACATCGAAGTCTGGGGATTAAGTAATAACGCATTGCAAGAAATGTGTCACAAACTTGTCTTGGTACTTGCTTAATGCTTACCCTGCTCGCGTCTGGAATGCTTAAACTCAAGTTAATTCATTCTCAACACTATTTGAGTGACTTCGGAACCCATAAATCTTATACCACAAATGTTATAAATCATGTTATGATTTATATTTTTTTTTAAATCATAAATGAGACACAATACACGACAATATGTCATCATGATGCCGGACCAAACAGTAGTTATCGACCCGTTTGAACCGGCCCGTGCCGTGTCCGTTATTAATCAGCTCGTGCCGTGTCCGTTATTAATCAGCCCGTGCCGTGTCCGTTATTAATCAGCCCGTGCCGTGTCCGTTATTAATCAGCCCGTGCTGTGTCCGTTATTAATCAGCCCGTGCCGTGTCCGTTATTAATCAGCCCGTGCCGTGTCCGTTATTAATCAGCCCGTGCCGTGTCCGTTATTAATCAGCCCGTGCCGTGTCCGTTATTAATCAGCCCGTGCCGTGTCCGTTATTAATCAGCCCGTGCCGTGTCCGTTATTAATCAGCCCGTGCTGTGTCCGTTATTAATCAGCCCGTGCCGTGTCCGTTATTAATCAGCCCGTGCCGTGTCCGTTATTAATCAGCCCGTGCCGTGTCCGTTATTAATCAGCCCGTGCCGTGTCCGTTATTAATCAGCCCGTGCCGTGTCCGTTATTAATCAGCCCGTGCTGTGTCCGTTATTAATCAGCCCGTGCCGTGTCCGTTATTAATCAGCCCGTGCCGTGTCCGTTATTAATCAGCCCGTGCTGTGTCCGTTATTAATCAGCCCGTGCTGTGTCCGTTATTAATCAGCCCGTGCCGTGTCCGTTATTAATCAGCCCGTGCCGTGTCCGTTATTAATCAGCCCGTGCCGTGTCCGTTATTAATCAGCCCGTGCCGTGTCCGTTATTAATCAGTGGGCTGTCACGGCAGCTGTATGGACGAGCGCGGAGCGACAGTCGTCCCTCCCGGACTGTAAGGACGAGCGCGGAGCGACAGTCGTCCCTCTCGGACTGTATGGACGAGCGCGGAGCGACAGTCGTCCTTCTCGGACTGTATGGACGAGCGCGGCGCGACAGTCGTCCCTCTCGGACTGTATGGACGAGCGCGGAGCGACAGTCGTCCCTCTCTGACTGTATGGACGAGCGCGGAGCGACAGTCGTCTCTCTCGGACTGTATGGACGAGCGCGGCGCGACAGTCGTCCCTCTCGGACTGTATGGACGAGCGCGGAGCGACAGTCGTCCCTCTCGGACTGTATGGACGAGCGCGGAGCGACAGTCGTCCCTCTCGGACTGTATGGACGAGCGCGGCGCGACAGTCGTCCCTCTCGGACTGTATGGACGAGCGCGGAGCGACAGTCGTCCCTCTCGGACTGTATGGACGAGCGCGGAGCGACAGTCGTCCCTCTCGGACTGTATGGACGAGCGCGGAGCGACAGTCGTCCCTCTCGGACTGTATGGACGAGCGCGGAGCGACAGTCGTCCCTCTCGGACTGTATGGACGAGCGCGGCGCGACAGTCGTCCCTCTCGGACTGTATGGACGAGCGCGGAGCGACAGTCGTCCCTCTCGGACTGTATGGACGAGCGCGGAGCGACAGTCGTCCCTCTCGGACTGTATGGACGAGCGCGGAGCGACAGTCGTCCCTCCCGGACTGTAAGGACGAGCGCGGAGCGACAGTCGTCCCTCTCGGACTGTATGGACGAGCGCGGAGCGACAGTCGTCCCTCTCGGACTGTATGGACGAGCGCGGAGCGACAGTCGTCCCTCTCGGACTGTATGGACGAGCGCGGAGCGACAGTCGTCCCTCTCGGACTGTATGGACGAGCGCGGAGCGACAGTCGTCCCTCTCGGACTGTATGGACGAGCGCGGAGCGACAGTCGTCCCTCTCGGACTGTATGGACGAGCGCGGAGCGACAGTCGTCCCTCTCGGACTGTATGGACGAGCGCGGCGCGACAGTCGTCCTTCTCGGACTGTATGGACGAGCGCGGAGCGACAGTCGTCCCTCTCGGACTGTATGGACGAGCGCGGAGCGACAGTCGTCTCTCTCGGACTGTATGGACGAGCGCGGAGCGACAGTTGTCCCTCTCGGACTGTATGGACGAGCGCGGAGCGACAGTCGTCCCTCTCGGACTGTATGGACGAGCGCGGAGCGACAGTCGTCCCTCTCGGACTGTATGGACGAGCGCGGAGCGACAGTCGTCCCTCTCGGACTGTATGGACGAGCGCGGAGCGACAGTCGTCCCTCTCGGACTGTATGGACGAGCGCGGAGCGACAGTCGTCCCTCTCGGACTGTATGGACGAGCGCGGCGCGACAGTCGTCCCTCTCGGACTGTATGGACGAGCGCGGAGCAACAGTCGTCCCTCTCGGACTGTATGGACGAGTGACAGTCGTCCCTCTCGGACTGTATGGACGAGCGCGGAGCGACAGTCGTCCCTCTCGGACTGTATGGACGAGTGACAGTCGTCCCTCTCGGACTGTAAGGACGAGCGCGGAGCGACAGTCGTCCCTCTCGGACTGTATGGACGAGTGACAGTCGTCCCTCTCGGACTGTATGGACGAGCGCGGAGCGACAGTCGTCCCTCTCGGACTGTATGGACGAGCGCGGAGCGACAGTCGTCCCTCTCGGACTGTATGGACGAGCGCGGCGCGACAGTCGTCCCTCTCGGACTGTATGGACGAGCGCGGAGCGACAGTCGTCCCTCTCGGACTGTATGGACGAGCGCGGAGCGACAGTCGTCCCTCTCGGACTGTATGGACGAGCGCGGCGCGACAGTCGTCCTTCTCGGACTGTATGGACGAGCGCGGAGCGACAGTCGTCCCTCTCGGACTGTATGGACGAGCGCGGAGCGACAGTCGTCCCTCTCGGACTGTATGGACGAGCGCGGAGCGACAGTCGTCCCTCTCGGACTGTATGGACGAGCGCGGAGCGACAGTCGTCCCTCTCGGACAGTATGGACGAGCGCGGAGCGACAGTCGTCCCTCTCGGAACACTCGAGTACCCATCCTTCTGACAGGAGCACTGAGCCCCGTCCCGAAACACTCACGTATCTGTCCTTCTGCCAGGAGGTGTGACCACTCACGTATCCATCCTTCTGCTAATACCACTGTCCAGCCCTGGGAACACTCACATATCCGTCCTTCTGCCAGGAGGTGTGACCACTCACGCATCCGTCCTTCTGCTAATACCACTGTCCAGCCCTGGGAACACTCACATATCCGTCCTTCTGCCAGGAGGTGTGACCACTCACGCATCCGTCCTTCTGCTAATACCACTGTCCAGCCCTGGGAATACTCACATATCCGTCCTTCTGCTAATACCACTGTCCAGCCCTGGGAACACTCACATATCCATCTTTCTGCTAATACCACTGTCCAGCCCTGGGAACACTCACATATCCATCCTTCTGCTAATACCACTGTCCAGCCCTGGGAACACTCACATATCCGTCCTTCTGCTAATACCACTGTCCAGCCCTGGGAACACTCACGTATCCGTCCTTCTGCTAATACCACTGTCCAGCCCTAGAAATACTCACATATCCGTCCTTCTGCTAATACCACTGTCCAGCCCTGGGAACACTCACATATCTGTCCTTCTGCTAATACCACTGTCCAGCCCTGGGAACACTCACATATCTGTCCTTCTGCTAATACCACTGTCCAGCCCTGGGAACACTCACATATCTGTCCTTCTGCTAATACCACTGTCCAGCCCTGGGAACACTCACATATTCGTCCTTCTGCTAATACCACTGTCCAGCCCTGGGAACACTCACGTATCCGTCCTTCTGCCAGGAGCACTGTCCGGCCTTGCCGTTGATCTTGCAGTGCAGTACGGCCGATTGACCCGGGTTGACCTCTGTGTACTGCGGCTCCAGGTTGAAGCTCTGCAGGCAGCTCACCGCTGCAACACAGACAACACGACGTTCTGTTCAACAACAACGATCAACAAAGTTGCAAAACGTTGCTGTTAATAGTTCTATCAACAGCAACGTTCTGAAACACCGGCGTCCAGTAATCGACCTCAGTAGTTTCCGCTCAACGTCTGTGAAATGAGCTCAAATGAACTGTGACTTAATTCTCAACTCGAGATTCAAGCTGTGTCAGAGCGAATATGGATCCTAATTCCCTTTTCATTCCATCCCTATTATTCAATTATCCATCTTTCTTTCCATTTTAAAACCGCTTCATCCCGAGAAAAGGAAGCTGGAACTGGCACGGTGCGGGTGGGTTCCGGCCGAGAAAAGGAAGCTGGAACTCGGTGTGGGTGGGTTCCGGAGCCGGTCTGGTCTTCTCTCTGACGACAGCTGATTGGTCTCGTTAGGCTGAGCAAATTACACGCGTCACTGACTGTAACAGGGACGGTTGTGACGGGGACGGCCGAGTTGAGGCCGAATTTAGCAGTGACGTCATCGGACAGTGGCATTGGTGTGGGGAGGGGGAGCGAGTCTGTAGGTGTCATTCCACCTCTAATTTTGGGAAAACTTGTCAACGCAACATTTCTAACGTTGCAGAACATTGCACGAAAAGAATTGACGAAAAATAATTGAAACCAAATATAACAGCGGAACTATCGAATTTCATAACTGGTCTTCCTTTCGGATAACAGCTGTAGCGCAAATAAAATAACACGCCATATGTCACATAGCACGCTATATCTGACCAAAATCGAAGATGTCATCAACACCGCCCACACCAGCGGCGGACACTGCTTGATACACGGAGCACGTGAGGATGAACAGATGTGCGCCCATCACCTCCCTCTCGCCGCGGACGGAGGCGGTGGTAATACAGCAGGCCCTCTCTCTCGGTCCGCGCGCGCAGTGCTAATTTATGGCGTGCTCGTATTTGAACAGCAGCTGCGGCGGTCGTCAACTGGACACACGCACCCGGCGGGGCTCAGCCTTCACTTCGACCCTCCTCAATACCAGTGGCGGACGGAAAAAACCCGCTCAAAACCGGACGAATGGATGAAATCATGCTATTGAAAAGGGGAGGCCGTTAGATAGCGAGATCATCTAGGAACCACATGCTCATACACATTTTATGCAAAACGGTTCCGTTATTCTATATCAAGGAAAAATGATTGTAGATTTTTGCAAGTTTTGCGATTTTATTCATGTTCACATTTGTACATACATTACTCTGTGGTACGCCACTTTAGAGAAACTCTGACAGCCATCTTTCAACCTATACGCTATCGAGTCTCTCCACCCCAACCCCCCACCCGTCCTGTTTCCATCGGGCATTGTTTGTAGGGAGTGACTCAGAACAGCGAGAGACACACCGCCGCTGTGTTTTGTTGTACCCAGGGGATAGGGGATGAATTCGACGCAGAACATGATAGTTACCAAGTGGCAGCGTGAAGCTCGGTTTGACAAAGATTGCAAACGGAGCATGGAAGATGAACGTTTCCTCCACCGAAAACCGGGACGCCCTGGCCGTGACATAACATGAACGTACGAAAACAACATTTCCACTTTACAGTTGACAAACGTCGGCAAACATTAGTGTGGTCCTATTAGTATAATTCAATGGACGGGTTTCAGAAACATAAATAATGCATCAATATTTTTCCATCAGCCCCGCAGGCAGGCGCGTCTCATGTTTAACAGCACAATTCATCACGTCCATTTGAGTGTGACGCGCCAACCCTTTCTCACCCTCTCCGTGCGCAAGCCGCGTGCTGCCACAATGCGAGCAATTCGTCTCCCCTGGCCTGCCGACTGTTGTCGATTTAGCGGCGCGCAGATCCATCAATTTGCTGCGTTATTGAAACACGTCCGGAGCGTGACGCAATGGACCGTTCTGAGCACCGTGCGCTGCACACTGATACACCGACTTCAGTCAAATGTTTATGTGGCGTAACTTTGACTGTGCTTGGTTTCTA
Source organism: Chirona hameri (assembly GCA_036785665.1). Lineage (NCBI taxonomy): Eukaryota > Metazoa > Arthropoda > Thecostraca > Balanomorpha > Balanidae > Chirona > Chirona hameri. The sequence goes on along the minus strand of JAXIVJ010003433.1, from coordinate 63,343 downwards.
GTCAGTAAACTTCATGACTTTGTTTGGTCAGCATCGGGATCAAGGAAAAAAATCCGCTACCGCTCAGCCACATTGCCTGACCAATTTCCACAGGTGGGACTATATTTCTGTTAGCCGGCTGTAAACAATACATGCATACATGGGCTGTGATCGCGGGAATCACCACAAATATGGGCTGTGGTCGCGGGAATCACCACAAATATGGGCTGTGGTCGCGGGAATCACCACAAGTATGGGCTCTGGTCGCGGGATCACCACATACATGTACTGTGGTCGGGGAATCACCGCAAATATGGGCTGTGGTCGCGGGAATCACCACAAATATGGGCTGTGGTCGGGGAATCACCACAAATATGGGTTGCGATCCTGAAGTCACTGGTACATCATCTATTATCCCTGTTATATCCACTGTAATGGAATTTGTAGTACGGAGCATGCCATGCAGTTCAAATGTGAAACGGGATTAATGATCAATAAGCATGCCAGGTATGCTAGTTTTGCAAGAAAAGCAAACCTGTGTAAGTAAATGAAACTTTCATCACGGGAGTCTCAAGCTTCACGAATTTTGAGAATGTTGTAATTATGAAGTTGAGAATGCTTATTTAAGCATGTTTTTTTACCAAAAATAAGCAAACTTGTCATATTCTTGATATTTCAGCGTCTTTACGCTTAATTTTTTTGCTCAGGTTGATTCTTTCTGAGATATAATTTAACTATCAGCGAAGCTTACAGCTTCGCCTGAGAGGGCGACGGTTGGTGGATGTACTTTTGTGGAATAGAAAGATCAACCTTAATGTGTCAAATAATAAAAAAACAGGCATAACGGCGTTTGATGTAAGCACACCTTTCGGCAACGGCCCATAAAAAAACATCAAACCTGTAACGCTATCTTATTATGGCCATTCTCTTCAATCTTGTGAGGATGAACCCAGTTAATTTTATCGCCCGGAAAATGGTGATAAATTGTGCGATAAACTTTTGACGGTGGCGGCTGGAACCGTTGTTGCACTTGGAAGATTTACAGTGGCTTTTACCGGCCAACAGTCGGTGACTGAGTCTAGTGGCCGATACCGGTCAAAAGCACCAATAAATATAAACTGTTCGAAGAAAATAAAGAGCACAGCTTGATTCAACGCTAAAGTTATTTCTCGAAGAAAGAATTGCAACATCGGCCAGTTTCTTCGGGCGGAGCCAATTGGACAAAGGCAGCTATAGGCAAGATTCATGTGTATTGCCTTTGTGCTTCCGACTCGATGCCCGATGCAAATAATGGAAGCACACACGACTGAAAATATGGGAGCAATATAAGTGCTACTCTTAAGTGCACCACTGATGTCAACAGAAGCTCATACAATCAACAACATGTCAACAGAATATTTCACGTCGGAATGCTCATAATCATACTTTGACATGCTTGTAAAAAAACGCGGCCCATGATAGAAGTGGCCCACGCCGAACATTACCCCATACTCCGTATACACGCGTGAAAATTTTCCAACTTGAAACTTTGCCAGTAAATTATGCGGTATCCGAGCGTAGAATCAATCCTACGCGGCGTGTAACTGATTCCACGCTCGGATACCGCATCATTTTCTTAATGCCACATCCGATATAACACACCATTTCCTCCAGCAGTACGCCGCCGGGGCAAAATTAAAGCCGCATTACGTGCGATGACAAACGAGCAGCACACCTGCCGCGCTGCCGGCGACAAACCACTCCTAATCAGGGCCGGCTCCTCGGTCGGCTGCCGCCCGGGTGTCGGCATCGGCGGCGCGTGCACGACCGCCGCTGAACGGCCGGCATCATTTGTCAGCATCGCGGACCATTAGGTAGCTCGCCGCCCCCCCCCCCCCCCGGCAGCCGCGGTACGGTGTGTGACGGGGGCCGCAGGGGTGGTGTGAGCCCCCTGCATCGCCCCCCCCCCCCGTCAGCCGCGGTACGGTGTGTGACGGGGCCGCAGGGGTGGTGTGAGCCCCCTGCATCGCCCCCGGCAGCCGCGGTACGGTGTGTGACGGGGGCCGCAGGGGTGGTGTGAGCCCCCCCCCCCCCGGCAGCCGCGGTACGGTGTGTGACGGGGCCGCAGGGGTGGTGTGAGCCCCCTGCATCGCCCCCGGCAGCCGCGGTACGGTGTGTGACGGGGGCCGCAGGGGTGGTGTGAGCCTCCCCCCCCCCGGCAGCCGCGGTACGGTGTGTGACGGGGCCGCAGGGGTGGTGTGAGCCCCCCCCCCGGCAGCCGCGGTACGGTGTGTGACGGGGCCGCAGGGGTGGTGTGAGCCCCCCCCCCCCCCCCGGCAGCTGCGGTACGGTGTGTGACGGGGCCGCAGGGGTGGTGTGAGCCCCCCCCCCCCCCCGGCAGCCGCGGTACGGTGTGTGACGGGGCCGCAGGGGTGGTGTGAGCCCCCTGCATCCCCCCCCGGCAGCCGCGGTACGGTGTGTGACGGGGGGCCGCAGGGGTGGTGTGAGCCCCCTGCATCCCCCCCCCCCGGCAGCCGCGGTACGGTGTGTGACGGGGCCGCAGGGGTGGTGTGAGCCCCCCCCCCCCCCCCCCGGCAGCCGCGGTACGGTGTGTGACGGGGGCCGCAGGGGTGGTGTGAGCCCTCTGCATGCCACAGGGTCCTACGGACACGGTGGGGCCCTGTCGGACACGGTGGGGTTCTGCCGGACACGGTGGGGCCCTGCCGGACACGGTGGGGCCCTGCCGGACACGGTGGAGCCCTGACGGACACGGTGGGGTTCTGCCGGACACGGTGGAACCCTGACGGACACGGTGGGGCCCTGACGGACACGGGTGTCTTGTCGGCCAGGAGTCCCCTGTAGGACATGGCCCTGCCGTGGATCCCTTGTCTGTTACAGACATCCCCTGTCGGACACGAGTACACTCTCAGGCATGACTCCACCACAGGTTCTCTGTCATCTGTCTCTGACGCCACCACAGGTTCTCTGTCAAACATGGCTCCCGTCAGCCAAGCCCTGGAGCGGGGATCTTAGCAGTCAAACTTATCTTTAGCCGCGGAATACCGGAAACAGGAGCAAATTGAAATCTTATCTGTTTGTAAAAATGCTTAGATACAATCCGATTAATTTCGTTTGTGATTGTGACTTCTGTTTTCGTTTTGTCTTATGTCTGCGTTAGCCGGAAGGACGATGTCACGCATCCTGCGACGCATCCTGCGACCAACGCAGCATCTCCGTCATGTTTGTCATAATCCGACCCTTCCCCCTGGCGGTCTGTTGACGCAAAAGCTCAGAAAACACAGCCCTCACAGATGTCGGAGACGATCGGATGGAACTGGACCCCAGTTAGGGAGGGTATATGAAAGCGGCAGGATCAGAGGGAGACGAGATGCCGCTGAGGACGCTGGCACCGGAAACACTTCCGGTTGCGTTCGTTTTCAAGCCGGAAGTAGTCGGTTTCTGTGGATCCACAATGGGAAGACGACGCTTTGTTAACTTTTGATGTTGCTATAGTAATCACATGAAGACAGTAGACTAGCCATCGTTAATTCGAGTCACTTGCCATTTTGCAAGCAAGTACGTTATGGATGTTTTAAACCTGTCAAGGCTACGTGGTAACTAAGTTGTGTGTATTAATAAAAATATAGAAAATCACATAGCGAGGTACCAATTAGTGATGTCATTTTCCAACAAAATCCTGACCGATACCAAACCGATACCGAATGGCAGGCATTTCGGTTGACCAACTACCTACCAATTTGGGTTAAAGCCAAAAATGTCCAAAATTTGACCGATTTGCAAATTTTAAACTTATATTGATACACACTGGCAAAATAGCTTTGTTTAACATCATAATTCATAAAACACACATGTACAGTTTCCAAAAAGACAGTATAATTGTGAAAAAGGAACCAAATACATTTACAAAGCAAAGTAGTGGATGCCGCAAGCAAGATCAAAAGCAGTAGCACATTGAAAACGGGATGGAAAAATGTGACCTCAATCATTTGATATGAATTTGCAGCATAATGCATATTACATAAATACATACATAGGAAGAAATACATTTTATCTGGCCAAAGTTGGAGGGGCGTATGACTCCCCTAACTTCCCCTAACTGTCCTTGACATTGGTCAGGATGCAGGAATGATTTAACATATGATATATTGACTGAAAGTGCATAATGACACCCACTACATAACAAAACTGCATGTCAACCTTTTACACAGATTATAAATACTAAATATTGTACAATAGAATCAGTGTTACTGTCTCAACCTAAAGTAAGTTTTACCATCATATCATGTGTGGATATGAGAGTTATCTGCAGTTATCTATCTGCATCAAAAAGTTGCTAGTATTTATAGAAAATGTTCCCCGGCACAGAAGGGAAGTGTCTTACCACTGCGCCGTGTTGCTCCCCTTAAATTTAACACAAAATGGGCATTGCGCAGTTAAATGCAGCATACGCGCAGGAAAAGTAAACGACTTTGCAATGCGGTACTGCATATTCGTCACAATGAAGCCATGTCCTTAAAAAAGCGAAGGAGGTAAATCAAAACAAATTTAATAATAGCATGTGTTATTGAACCTTTATATTGTTTGTTTTGAATATATCCTACTGTATAAACAAAATAAAAATATGAAAAAATTCAGGAGTATTTCTATTTTATACATCAACATTGAAATTTAGTAGATCTTAATCTTAGGAAGAAATACAATAAATGCAATAACGATTTACGAACGACATTCACGGCGCAGGCTCACTGCATTTAGTAAACCTATTTTTGGTTCAACACGCGCTTGGCACTATGGCCATAAGTGTTATCAAGTTACCTTGGCCATAGTGATACAGGGCCACAGGCTGCCTCCTTAAGTTCTTTTTTAATTCTCTTTAGTAATTTGGAATATTCCCTTGTCTTTTCAGTAACACATACAGTAAGGCTACCTAATACTATTGTCTAGTATGTTATGCATCATTCTTTGAAATAGGTATATGAAGTGGTTCTACCCTCACTTGTGAAATAGCACAAGGAATAAGGATAATTTATTTCTTGAAAGTCACATTATGAATGTGCATTGTGCGTTGCATTGCCTTAATGCGCTTGGTTAGTGGTTTGGCTATTAGTTTGTGCTTGCTTCTTAATATGGTGTATGCAATATGTATATTGTACACACTACTTATTTTTAAGGACCTTACTTACTCTTGTGAGCAATATCTGCAATCTTGATATAAATAATGTGTTCTATTTAGTATTTACAATAATTGATTGAATTTGGAGAAAATTTGCTGGATAGAAATTATAATGCATAAAAGTGTGATAAAAAAGTGAATTGTTTAAGATTAGGCTGACCGAAAAGTGTCCAAAAATGTATAAGCCTGACATCGACCGATTACCAGATCGGTCACAAATTTGTTTCGGCTACCAAAATTTTGGTAACCGATTGACACCACTAGTACCAATATATTAAACATATAAACAATGCATTTATCATGAACTTTTAAATATCTGACTTCATATCCTTCACAACTGGACCGAAAATATTTATTAAATTGATCGATAATATACAATACAATGAAACGGTAATAACACAGTCTTGACATTCCAAAACTCAGTAATTCACGCTGCTTAGTAAATGATGAAGTCCATGCTGATTACCAAAAGATTGCGTCACACAACCTATCAGCAGAATATATTAGATCGGAGATAGCACGGCTCATGTGACCTGCAAAATTCATATTTAGTGGAAAATGATGAAAGAGAGTGCATAAGTTATTGAATGGCAAATTATGTCTGGACCAGTGGATTGCGCAGCTGGATTTATGTAATATGTAAGACTGTGTCCATGTTTCGGAAACCGAGGAGCCATGATTGGTAGTTGGCCGTTGAGCCAGATTTTGAGGAACTTAGCTGGTTGGAGTTCACCAGTCATTATGTCACTGTGTCATTGTATCATGTCACTGTGTCATTGTATCATGTCATTGTGTCGGTGGACACTTCACCGACGAGTGTTGGGCAAGCCACTTATTATTCCTACTCTGCCATGTGACAGTATATTGCACCGCTGGGACCATTCGCCAGTCTCGACAGCAAATGAGGACTCCTGCTATCGCCACCAACATAACTCGCAGCCTTCCTTCCTTCAAAGCGGCAGCTTAACAATGCATGCACAGCGTAGGCGCGGGATGGCCGCGGTGGCGGCAAATCGTTACCGTTGAACGTCAGCGCGATTGAAGTGTTCATTTTTCATCGGCGTGGTATTAGCCGGTCCGCCGGACGCCGGACAAGCGCGCCGGTCCAGCGTCCGTCGTCCAGCGTCCAGCGTCCAGCGACGCGGCGCTGACACGGCGAGTGATCACTGCAATTCACTAATGAGTCGGCAGCCAAATCTGGCATTCACTGGGCGGCTGCCGCAGCACGCCGCCGGACACGCCCTTCCAGGCTGGGTACACCCACAGTATTTGTCTGCTGTATAGGAAACTCAGGTTCGAGTCCCGCTGACCAGGGCCTATTTTAAGGGAAAACCACTGGGGAACAAAACATTTTTGGGGCATCTTTTTGTGACAAAAAGGTACCCCCCCATTTTTTCCCTCCGTGGATTTGGGCCGGTCACCTTATTTTGGTATTCGAGCTTAAGAAATCACTTTTCGAATTCACAAAAACAAATTGATTTGTGGACATTTTTCCGAAGAAGAAGAAAATATTTTGTGGGATAAAAACAAAAATCCGAGATAGCCATTTGGAAGAGAATGTCATTTCCTTTCTTTTAACGTTTTTTATTTGCAATTTGCTTTGAAACTCTATTTTTACGATTTTTCAAACATTTATTGTTTTCCATCAAAAATGGCATGACATGACGTCATTAAACAGTTATTATCTCCAAAAACACTGCATTAATTTAATTGACATTTGGTGAGAAGACGTAGAATTGATGCAATATAAGGTACTGAAAGTTTCACGTTGATATCGATCAGTTTAAAAGTTATTGAGCAAATCCGGGAGTGGGCAGATTCCGCCCCCCCCCCCCCAGCGGGGCGCGTGTCACCGGGGCTGCTTGAATTGCATCAGGTGCGCCGTTTTGTCTATCATTGAAAGCAAGGGATACATCAAAACTTCAAATTCAATCATTTGAGAGACGAAGAAAATACTTCAGTTTTCATGAAGTTTTCTCCTAAGATTCATTGTTTTTCACGTTCAGTGCAGGGGACGCGCAGGAGGAGGGGGCATACTTGTATTGCATCCCCCCCATATTCCTGTGTGTGGGGGGGGGGGGGGCATTTGCCCCTGATGTCCGCCCCCTGGATCCATCAGTGGGGGCGGATACCCTCCCCCTTAGTTTTTGTTTGGAAATAGCGGAAAACGACGCCATTTCGCTCCGCCATTTTGGTTATAACTGCTTGCCTATCAATTGCCCAAATCCTGTTAATTTGTTTACCTCGGGTCTCCTCAGGTCACGTCACAAGTCAAGTCTAGTGATCCCACCTCCAAAAAATGTAAGGTCGAGCCGCAGCCACATTGTTTGACGGATCAGTTAGATACTCACAGGATTTAATCAGGTCATAAACACCTACAATTCTGCTATTTCGGATGATTTTACATCGGTGACCTAAGGTGAAGTCTATTTTGTGACCTCCCAATTATAAGGAAACATGAAAATGCATATAAATCCATAAGAAATGGCTACATTTGCCCAATTTTCATCAGAGTCCCGCATCTTTTGCAAGATACAAAGATCCAGTGGCGGATCTACGGTTGGGCAAAATGGGCAATTTCCCCCCCCCCCCAACCGCCTGAAATCGGTGCAAGATTGATACATTTCCGGATATAAAATAAAATCTAAGCAACTTTTACCAAGGAAAGTTAGCTTTAAATCAGCTATCAATGCATAAGCAAGCCAAATCTGATGCGTTTTTAGAATTGTGTGAGACTTTTTGGAATTCCCCCAAACAAAACCACCCGTTCTGGATCCGCCAATGCAAAGATCCATGTGGTATTTGTATCCTGTGACCTCCACGAGGTAAAATATATTCACCCTGAGGCGATTCATCATTTTTCTTCCATAACTTTTTTTACCGAACCAGGAAGGCGCCGTAGTTGGCGACGAACGAGCGAACGCGAAGGAAATGTATGGTGAATTCCAACCCGATCAGGGAAGTAGTTTCTGAGATATAAATACGTGGTGCACACGTACACACGTGCAGAAGCACCCCACCCCTGACTTGTGGGAAAGTGGCGGCTGAGAGATCCCTAACCACACACCAAATTTGAACACAATTGGCTCAGCAGTTGCCCCTGTACCCACTCTAAATTGTGTGGCGACGTTCCTGATCTAACAACCTCCGATCTCTCCCACTCTGCCGCTAATGAGCAATTGTTCAAAGGAGATTTAAATTCAAGATATTCTGGAAATATTTTAAAGATTCTTATTTTGGCTGGGAAATACTAAAACTTAGGAATATCACGAAATTTGCATTGTATCTGTATATATTTATCACCAGGTAAGCATATTTTATTTTAATTGAATACCTATCAAGCGGAAAAGGACATGTAAATACTGAAATCAGGGTGGGCAACATTTCTTGACTGGGGGGGGGGGGGGGGGGGGGGGGGGAATGGCCTTTTGCTCCCCCCCAGTTAACATGCTAAAATAGGCCCTGCCGCTGACTGCGTGGTTTTCGTGGTGCGCACTGCACGAATGCTTCCCCAGCTGTCGCGCGCTCTACGGAATAGAGGCTCACGTTTGCTTTGTGGTCAGGCTCCGTACAGATACTATTGCGGTGGATTGTATAGTGGCGTTTCGCCGGAAGGGGGCCCCTTTCGCCCTCCCTTCTGATCCGCAGCAGTCAGTGCGGAGACGACTTTCCCCCCGACTTTCTACCCTTTGTGGCGGCCCGGATGGCCTTCTGATCCGCAGCAGTCAGTGCGGAGACGACTTTCCCCCCGACTTTCTACCCTTTGTGGCGGCCCGGATGGCCTTCTGATCCGCAGCAGTCAGTGCGGAGACGACTTTCCCCCCGACTTTCTACCCTTTGTGGCGGCCCGGATGGCCTTCTGATCCGCAGCAGTCAGTGCGGAGACGACTTTCCCCCCGACTTTCTACCCTTTGTGGCGGCCCGGATGGCCTTCTGATCCGCAGCAGTCAGTGCGGAGACGACTTTCCCCCCGACTTTCTACCCTTTGTGGCGGCCCGGATGGCCTTCTGATCCGCAGCAGTCAGTGCGGAGACGACTTTCCCCCCGACTTTCTACCCTTTGTGGCGGCCCGGATGGCCTTCTGATCCGCAGCAGTCAGTGCGGAGACGACTTTCCCCCCGACTTTCTACCCTTTGTGGCGGCCCGGATGGCCTTCTGATCCGCAGCAGTCAGTGCGGAGACGACTTTCCCCCCGACTTTCTACCCTTTGTGGCGGCCCGGATGGCCTTCTGATCCGCAGCAGTCAGTGCGGAGACGACTTTCCCCCCGACTTTCTACCCTTTGTGGCGGCCCGGATGGCCTTCTGATCCGCAGCAGTCAGTGCGGAGACGACTTTCCCCCCGACTTTCTACCCTTTGTGGCGGCCCGGATGGCCTTCTGATCCGCAGCAGTCAGTGCGGAGACGACTTTCCCCCCGACTTTCTACCCTTTGTGGCGGCCCGGATGGCCTTCTGATCCGCAGCAGTCAGTGCGGAGACGACTTTCCCCCCGACTTTCTACCCTTTGTGGCGGCCCGGATGGCCTTCTGATCCGCAGCAGTCAGTGCGGAGACGACTTTCCCCCCGACTTTCTACCCTTTGTGGCGGCCCGGATGGCCTTCTGATCCGCAGCAGTCAGTGCGGAGACGACTTTCCCCCCGACTTTCTACCCTTTGTGGCGGCCCGGATGGCCTTCTGATCCGCAGCAGTCAGTGCGGAGACGACTTTCCCCCCGACTTTCTACCCTTTGTGGCGGCCCGGATGGCCTTCTGATCCGCAGCAGTCAGTGCGGAGACGACTTTCCCCCCGACTTTCTACCCTTTGTGGCGGCCCGGATGGCCTTCTGATCCGCAGCAGTCAGTGCGGAGACGACTTTCCCCCCGACTTTCTACCCTTTGTGGCGGCCCGGATGGCCTTCTGATCCGCAGCAGTCAGTGCGGAGACGACTTTCCCCCCGACTTTCTACCCTTTGTGGCGGCCCGGATGGCCTTCTGATCCGCAGCAGTCAGTGCGGAGACGACTTTCCCCCCGACTATCTACCCTTTGTGGCGGCCCGGATGGCCTTCTGATCCGCAGCAGTCAGTGCGGAGACGACTTTCCCCCCGACTTTCTACCCTTTGTGGCGGCCCGGATGGCCTTCTGATCCGCAGCAGTCAGTGCGGAGACGACTTTCCCCCCGACTTTCTACCCTTTGTGGCGGCCCGGATGGCCTTCTGATCCGCAGCAGTCAGTGCGGAGACGACTTTCCCCCCGACTTTCTACCCTTTGTGGCGGCCCGGATGGCCTTCTGATCCGCAGCAGTCAGTGCGGAGACGACTTTCCCCCCGACTTTCTACCCTTTGTGGCGGCCCGGATGGCTTTATAATTGAAAAATAGGGGGAAGCGCCCCGTCATCGTGATACATTAGAGAAAAATGACGAATTGCACCCTCTGTCTGGGACTCCGTATCAAAGCAGAAACTCCAAGTCATCGGATATGTAAAGGGAAATGAGATGGAAATCATTTCCATATTTAGTTATTTCAAACTTTGTATCAAAAGCACATAAGTAACGTTGTCTTACAATATCACAGGCACTGGGCGTATGTGGGCAAATAGCACGTTATAGCATCATGCGCAGATGCCACTCATTTTCTTTTGCGGCGCCGATTGCGCGTACAAATGTGTAGTATGTCACACCGGCGTCTGGTCACTCAAGGTCAATCGTGACTCTGATAAGAATACCCACCAGTGTCGTCCGCGGCGGCGGCCACTCGAGCGCCCCGTATGGCCGGTGACGCCATCGATGCCTCGCGTCCGGCCCATAAAACCTGTCTCGTGTCGCCGGACCGCACGCGGGGCGTGAAACTCTCGGCGGCGGGCCACAACTGGCCGGCGAGGCGGCGCTGCGGCCGTAAACCCACACACGCCGCCACAAATCACAGACGCGTGCCAACTGAAACTAATGGTCCAACGGCGAAAAATGGACAATAACACACACTGACGCGCGCCATACATGTGTGCCGTTCAAAGCAAAATGTAAGATACTGCACAGATCAACTAGTACAAGTTTTACATGGAAGGCTTTCGAACAAGGTAAGTTCAGGGTTTCAAAAGATTTAACTCGAAAAGACGCATAATATTGCGAATAAAGGCGCTAATAGCCCATGCACTAGCTCGGCGACTTTTCTTCTGAATATCGTGACCATTTGTAGCGACAACGGACCACGGAGACCAAGTCAGTAGACCCAGTCAGACCAGTCAGACCAGACCCAGTCAGACCAGACCCAGTCAGACCAGACCCAGTCAGACCAGACCCAGTCAGACCAGTCAGACCAGACCCAGTCAGACCAGACCCAGTCAGACCAGACCCAGTCAGACCAGTCAGACCAGACCCAGTCAGACCAGTCAGACCAGACCCAGTCAGACCAGTCAGACCAGACCCAGTCAGACCAGTCAGACCAGACCCAGTCAGACCAGTCAGACCAGACCCAGTCATACCAGTCAGACCAGACCCAGCCAGACCAGTCAGACCAGACCCAGTCAGACCAGTCAGACCAGACCCAGTCAGACCAGTCAGACCAAACCCAGTCAGACCAGACCCAGTCAGACCAGTCAGACCAGACCCAGTCAGACCAGTCAGACCAAACCCAGTCAGACCAGACCCAGTCAGACCAGACCCAGTCAGACCAGACCCAGTCAGACCATACCCAGTCAGACCAGACCCAGTCAGACCAGTCAGGAGACCCAGTCAGACCAGACCCAGTCAGACCATACCCAGTCAGACCAGACCCAGTCAGACCAGTCAGGAGACCCAGTCAGACCAGACCCAGTCAGACCATTCAGACCCAGTCAGACCATTCAGATCAGTCAGACCAGTCAGACCCAGTCAGACCAGACCCAGTCAGACCAGTCAGACCAGTCAGACCCAGTCAGACCAGTCAGGAGACCCAGTCAGACCAGTCAGACCCAGTCAGACCAGTCAGACCAGTCAGACCAGTCAGACCAGTCAGACCAGACCCAGTCAGACCAGATCCAGTCAGACCAGTCAGACCCAGTCAGTCAGCAACAACAGACCACGGAGACCCAGTCAGTAGCAAGTTCGGATATACTTTGGTAAATTCATTTTCAACGAAATAAGTAGGGCTAATCCATCCTGTGGTACGAATCGTTATACATTTCGTATTCATATAGCTTTCTTACTAAACATATGAATGGTAAGGTACATTTGCTTTCTCGGGATTCTCCATAAGCTAAGTGTGATAGAAGCATTGATGGACATTTAAGATGATTTGTTTAAGCAGTTTATTGTGTACATATGATTGGTCTTTTGACCTTGTCCTCACGAAACAAATAGCAGGTTCCATGGAAGCAAGATGTTTCTGACGGCAGTAAACGTGCTGTTTTCATTCACGTCCCCTAGCAGTGTGATACAGCAGTGTGATAATATCAATATAAGCGTGCTGCAGCGATACTTTATTGTCATTAACTATTCCCTCAGAATATGTGCAACAGTGCTCCTTAAGTGCTGAAGTTGTAATTAGTGTTCACTTCATGCTTCGGTAACATAAGATACATGTTACGAATAAATTAAATTTGCGAATAAATTAGCTCGATTTGCACTTGACACAGTATTGCCTTCAAATGACATCAAATAATATTTGTCGAGCGACCACTAATGGTGCTTACAACAAGGTTACAACCTCATAATTTACTAGCTAAGAGTTGCGCTCGTTTGAGTATGCCATAATCCAACCGTACTAAGCTTGGCTTTAAGCTTTTATCCTTGAAGGTGCTTGCATGACACCGAATAGGACTCCACATGCACTTCACATCCTATTCCCGCGAATAGGACTCAACATGCACTTCACATCCTATTCCCCAACTGGAAGGCATATGAAGCATGTATGCAGAAAGGCTGCGCACAAAACGAATCACACGCGAGGGCCACCAGGCGCATACAAAATTCATACATACGAAACAATGGCACAGCACAGACCCGGCGGTGGATTTCTGAGCATTTAAACAGTCATCAAACCCTCCACCGGACGGCCGAATCCCACTATATCACACATCCCTGCGCTCCACCGACAGATAATGACGCATAACTCTGTCGAATCTCGGCTGTATTTCCGACGTGAGACTGACATATCGAAGTGGGACTGGTCGCCAGAGTCGCCCTTCGAGTGCCCTCCGTCAGGCTGCTGCTCTCTGTCGCCACACGAGCGGCAGAACGGAATAAATCGGCCGACAAACAATACAGCTGAGGAAGAAAATAAGGTTGTATGACTGACCCCGGCCGGCGCGGGGGGGGGGGGGGGGGTCCAACGTAGAGTCGTCACTCCGCCGTGACATGACCAGGACACCCCCGCCAGCGACAGGCAAGCGGCGGACACCGCGCCCCGCCCCCCCCCCCCCCCCCAGCCACAGCAAAGTGGCAGGGAAGCGGCGGACACCGCGCCCCGCCCCCGCCCCCCAGCCACAGCAAAGTGGCGAGCAGCACCGCTGCGGCCACCGCTGCCTTCATTCCACTAATGTCGCAATAAAGCACTGGTGGCCGTCGCGGGGACTTATCTGATGCCGACGACACTCGGCACATTCTAGTGGCGCGGTCGCGGTGCGGCCTGCTAAATAATGCAGCCGCCGCGGTCCACATTGCCTCGCCGCGGGTTGGTGATCTTCGCTCACGGTTCCCCTGGTCCTGCGGACCGATTCAGGGGCACGCAGTGGGTATGAATTCCTCACAGACGGCGCGTGCCCCGGCCGGCCCGCGTTGCGTTACCGCAAGGCCGGCATGGTGTCTGCAGGCATTGTGTGGGTATGTGCAAATGCCGAGACATGTGATGGGTTGGGGTGATCCCACATGGGAGTCGTTTCCAGCACGAACGCGATTGCTTTGAAGTGCCGAATGATCAGAGCGAAAGCCAACACCTGGCATGCAATGCACTTTACGATATGAACGCTCTGCTAAAGCATCTGGTCAAAATTAGGTCATAGTTGTAACGAAGCTGTCATAGTTGTAACGAATCCGGCCATAGTTTTAACGAAGCTTAAATAAATAATAAATAAAATAAATGGAAGACAGCTTGCTTGGTGTTTCGCTTTCCTTAATATGAAAACAACGCGGGAGGTTATTGCTAGCGCCAAGGATCGCGGCCGTTCATTTCAAAATGTTAAATGTAAATGTGTCATGCTGACACATGCTATGTAACAACATTACTTATTATGTTAAATGTCTGCCTGCGGTCATCCATTACCGCTTACTCGGTATGCCACGTTCTTGCACATTCAGCAACTGCATTTCTCTGAACTGTGTGGAAAATTATGACAGCAAGGCTTCCCACGGTTATCTTCTGAGATGAACAACATGAGCACGGAATATAATGTGTTTTTTTTATTCGATTTATTTTTGTAACTGCTTCGAGCTAATTGAGCTAAATTCTGGAAATGGTTAACATGATGAAAGGTGCCTCGAAATTGTATTTATCACCGTTGCTCAGCGAGCATTTCGTGTTCAATTTCGATTATTTTGTTTCGTAATAACGAACAGAACATATCGTAAGCGCAGTCGTCGTGCCCGCTTCATGAGCCATGCGTGATGTGTTCAGAGAGTGACGACAACTAATTAAACACTCATACCGCGGCAGAGGAGCACAGGAGCACAGGAAATACCGCGGCAGAGGAGCACAGGTCCGTGATGTGTCACTTCCCGCAGCAGAACAGAGGCAACGGTTCCCTACTGGGATGTCTGCCAGCAGAACAGAGGCAACGGTTCCCTACTGGGATGTCTGCTGGGATGTCTGCAGAACTGGGATGTCTGCGATGGTGTGTAACTTGTTGTGAGCCGACATGACTTCACGATTCCTCCACGATCGCGATTCCGTCTCTCGGAAGGTTGTACCGGCAAGAATAGACGAAGGAAATACCCAAGCATTTTCTTATTTTGTGTGTAGGTGATTCCATGTCATGTACAACAGTACTGTTGCGTTGTGGCCTTAAGCCGGTCCGGTCATCATACGCGCAAACGCCGAACTCACTCGCGCCGAACACTCGCGCCGAACACTCGCCGAACACTCGCCGAACACTCGCGCGTACCGGTTTATATTGATTGCCTCACGGATAACGCAACAGAAAACCAAACTGGTGGCCGAACTCTCCACCCGGAGGTCACTGACATAGTGGTGGCCGGTCAAATCATCAAACACTCGACCCATTCACCACGGTGCGACATGACCGACCATAGCACAAACCCTACATACGATTAATTTACTTGAAAATAAACATACACAATTCGGGTCCTGAACCATAGCCCTTATAGCGCCAGTCAATACCTAATCTATACTAAATTAAGATGACCAGCACTACTCGCGAAATGCGAAACTGCACGAGAGATCGCGTAAATAAACATATACAACTTTGACGCACGAAAGACAACCATTGCGCGAAGAGCTACACAAGTACGAGAGCAAAAAAAATCCTTAGAAAGTTTCTTTAAACAACAGGTCAGTAAGTTCTCATTCAGAACAACCTGTCTGCTGTCTCATATAGCATAAACGCAGAACAGGTGCGTAACAGTGAGTTTTTGTCATTTTCTCCTGTCTGTCTGTCAGGAGATGTCTGTCTGTCATTCAGAACACCTGTCTGCTGTCTCATATAGCATAAACTCAGAACAGGTGCGTAACAATGAGTTTTTGTCATTTTCTCCTGTCTGTCTGTCAGGAGATGTCTGTCTGTCATTCAGAACAACCTGTCTGCTGTCTCATATAGCATAAACTCAGAAGAGGTGCGTAACACTGAGTTTTTTTTCTTCATTTTCTCCTGTCTGTCTGTCAGGAGATGTCTGTCTGTCATTCAGAACAACCTGTCTGCTGTCTCATATAGCATAAACTCAGAAGAGGTGCGTAACAGTGAGTTTTTGTCATTTTCTCCAGCTCAGCTTGCGTTCCCTGCAGATCTGGGAGTTCACAAGATGACGGGACCTCTCCTCGCCCCGCCGAGACTCGGCAGTTCCGCGTCTGTGACGGGTGTCGTGACCGTTGTCACGATAAGGCGCCGGCTGAAAAGATCGCCATCGCCCGGCCACCACGACCGCTGCCATTGTTAGGCCCGGCCGCCAGGTGATGCCGAGGCGGTGGCGAAAAACGGCGCTGTCCAGCAGAGAAATGGTGATGTGACGCCGTCTGTCGGCGCTGCCTCGTCATGCATGCTGCCCGGCCTAGCGCCTCGTCATGCACGCTGCTCGGTCCATCTGCGAGATGGGAACACCGCGGGAAAGCCGCATCTTTACGCCAATTATACGGCTGAATTACACCGGCTGGCATTGACATTTCCGCAAATCATTTTCCCAGCCTGTGTGCATTGTATGGCCCCATCCCGACATCAGGAGCTTCTTTGTAACCGTTGATTCACCACAATGCATATTTTCACATTCAATTTGCTCAATGACATTGTTCAACAGGAGACCGGCGTCTGAGACCTGGCCGAACGTTCACGTTAGGCCTGAGAGAGCCTCCGGAGAAGATCAGTGGACATTGGACAGTGAAGGGAAACCCAGCTGATTATTCAGCTGGCAAATGGCCGTTCAGTCGGAGGGGAGCCTGCGAAAAAGGAAAACGGAGCGAATCGGCTACAGATAGGGACCAATGCTTGAGGTGACTGTGGCCGTATCGCCCTGCGCTACTTCGATATTTTTTTTTTAAAGCCGCTTAGAATATAATTGTTATGTCTCAATATGCACTAGCACCAGCTAATGCGCAGTTACAAGCTATGGTTTTGGCTACATCAAATATGTGTTCATTGCTCTGTATACTCTGTATTTAAATATGCATTAAAATTAAACTGATATTTATTCGAATATTGTGCCCTTCAGTGACAGAGAAATGATTTTCCTAGATCAAAGGAACACATTTATATAATTGCCCAGGGAACCGCAGGTGCATACTCACAATTGGTCTGACATAGACGGGGGTTAGCATCATGATAACAAACTGCCAACGCATTCCTTTGTCAGCCGTAAGAATGGCAATTATGCTGCCTTGCTGGCATTAAAGACCAACACTATCCATGATTAATGGTCAGGTGGCCAGCTAAATGGATCGAGTCAATACTATGTCCCCACCAATTTGCTGAGAGTTGGTTGACATTATGTAAAGGTGCAATCATTCCATACCACCATACTGCCTTTGCTTCAGTTCACTATGGGACTGCGACAAAGTGACAAGCTAGTAGGGTATAGCTTCCGTCAGGTAAACATAGGCTATGCTGGAACAAAGCAATATCGGTCGGGTACTCATGGCTATGAGACGAAGCGGCTGAAGAAAAGGCTCGGCGTTAGCCTGTACCGGCAGCGGCAGTCGTAGACGGAAGCGGGACATGAGGCGGCGTGATCTGACGCGGCGCAGCAGATCCTAGGACATTGGCCATCAGCACAACTGCATTGATCGAAAGGGGTGCGGAGCCCGGGGGTGCAGCGCCCCGCGGGCCGCGCTGCCTGCTGAAGGCGACAGCCGATCATATCTGCACAATGGCAGGCACCGCGGTTCCCACGTGAGAGATGTTGTCGGCCATTTACCGGCCCAGTGGGCTGCGGGCGCCGTGGGACCCTCCCTCCGCTGCCTCCCCGGCCCTCCACCGCCTCTCCGGCCCGCTGGGGAGGCCCGCTGGGGAGGCCCGCTTCGCCCGTTACCGAGCCAAACTGTGTGCGTGGGATCGTACGGCGCCCGCCAGCCATCGTACGGCGCCCGCCAGCCAGCGGGAGGTGCCTCGCCTCCTGTTGGTGCTTTCCGCTGAGAGGAATGAGCCGGTCAGTCGTCGATCAATAACAATATCGGGATTGGGAGTGTTAACAGCCGTGAACGGAAACGTTGCTCGAGCGTGATTATTGGGAATTGTTCTCTAGGGAAAGAGGCAGAAACATATAGATACATTATTTCTTGTGTCTATTCCTGGTATATTATTATGCACTAGTATCGTGCTAAATATTACGAAATTAAACTTATGGATGTAAAATAATGTTACATTCATGTTTCTGAATGTATGCGCTTCAGGGCAAATGAGCGTTGGTAATTCTCTTTGATGGATGGCTGATGCGTAAATGATATCCGTTAATTGATATGAAGTAGTGCTGCTGTACTATCTGTCACAAATTCGAGCATTTTCGACCAAGGTAAATCCAGCAATGCGATGCCACATCGGTCAAACATCACTGCTCAGCCGTCCACCTGACCAACCTTGCCAAACACTGCTCCAGTCACCGACCAGTCACTGCTCCAGTCACCGACCAAACACTGCTCCAGTCACCGACCAGCCACTGCTCCAGTCACCGACCAGCCACTGATCCAGTCACCGACCAGCCACTGCTCCAGTCACCGACCAGCCACTGCTCCAGTCACCGACCAGTCACTGCTCCAGTCACCGACCAGCCACTGCTCCAGTCACCGACCAGCCACTGATCCAGTCACCGACGAGCCACTGCTCCAGTCACCGACCAGCCACTGATCCAGTCACCGACGAGCCACTGCTCCAGTCACCGACCAGCCACTGATCCAGTCACCGACGAGCCACTGCTCCAGTCACCGACCAGCCACTGATCCAGTCACCGACGAGCCACTGATCCAGTCACCGACCAGCCACTGCTCCAGTCACCGACCAGCCACTGCTCCAGTCACCGACCAGTCACTGCTCCAGTCACCGACCAGCCACTGCTCCAGTCACCGACCAGCCACTGATCCAGTCACCGACGAGCCACTGCTCCAGTCACCGACCAGCCACTGATCCAGTCACCGACGAGCCACTGCTCCAGTCACCGACCAGCCACTGATCCAGTCACCGACGAGCCACTGATCCAGTCACCAACCAGCCACTGATCCAGTCATCGACCAGCCACTGCTCCACACTCGAGACGTGACCAACCGTCGAAAGGCCCCAGTCACCGACCAGTCACTGCTCCAGTCACCGACCAGCCACTGCTCCAGTCACCGACCAGCCACTGATCCAGTCACCGACCAGCCACTGCTCCACACTCGAGACGTGACCAACCGCCGAAAGGTCACGTCCACAAACCACTCAACAAAAATACCAAGCTCCAGACGCGACGCGCACTGGACGAACTCGGCGCACCGCGGCGTGTGGACAAAAACGACGCGTCGCTTCCGGACACAACCAGTGAATGCTTCCTGTGCCGGCGAGCGATGGCTAGAAAGTACCACCGGAGAAAGTCTCGTACTCCGTGCCGTGGAATCAACAGCCGAAACGAACTGAGCTAATTCGGCCCCCGGCAGTAGCAGCCTTTTCAAGGACGCATGCCTTACGTAGAAATTCACCGGGTTAGCGGCTCAATGCCGGCGCCCGTGGCGACCGCCTTGTCCGTACAGCCATGCGTCTTAATTAACCGTCATCTCAACGGCGTGCAAACACGATGACCACCCATTACCTCCGGAATAACGACCAGCTACGGATCGCTGACCGGGTCCTGCGGGCCAAAAACCGTCGGTGATAACAGATGAGCGGACAAGACAATTTGATTTAATTGCCACCGTTCGCCCGGCGCGCCGATGTGCTGCTGTTTGCTCGGTCCGCTCACCGCCCGCCGGTATCATGGACCGCGCCCGAAGCCGCCGCATAGATGGCCACGGCCGGAAATTGGTAACGATATCGGTAACGATATCGGTAACGATATCGGTAACGATATCGGTAATGATATCGGTAACGATATCGGTAACGATATCGGTAACGATATCGGTAACGATATCGGTAACGATATCGGTAACGATATCGGTAACGACATCGGTAACGATATCGATAACGACATCGGTAACGATATCGGTAACGATATCGGTAACGATATCGGTAACGATATCGGTAATGATATCGGTAACGATATCGGTAACGATATCTGTAACGATATCGGTAACGATATCGGTAACGATATCGATAACGACATCGGTAACGACATCGGTACCGAGTCTGGTAACGCGCTCCGGTCACGGGCGTGATGTCTTGGTCCAGATGAGATAGGGATTGTGTATTTGGATCAAGTGTACTTGGCGGGCGTTCGGGCTCTGTTTATTGTGCGGTCGGTTCAATTCGGGGTCACTGTGACATTCTGACGTTTGAAGGAATACACACCTGATAGTAAAACATGTTTAGTTGCAAGGGATCATTGGGATAGGCTTGTGTTGACACGATTTCTATTTTCGTATATAAGTACTGAAGATAATTTGTTGAACTTACCAAAGTGGATACATCAATATTTGAAATGAATGGAACAACATCTTAACCCTGAGTTGAGTTTCGCTCCAATTTGAATTGGTCCAAGTCCCTAAACTCCCTTTGAAAACATATACAAAGTATCAACATCTCAAAGTTGGTTTACTTCAAGTTATATAGTGCTGTCTATAGCGCTGCAAGGCGATGGACAGGGAGTTGAGATAAAAACGGAACAAATTAAACAAGTAAATATCATACATAGCCTCCTTAGTGCTTTTAGTTTACATCTATTTTAATCCATTCTTGCTATAAGGCGTATACGCTTATTATATCTTAATCTAGCTAGGTGTACTACCATTTATCATACTTTGTTTTGCTATGAACAAATACTCAAAGGCCGTAGATTGTACCCTGGTGTATGTCATTGCATACCACCATTCGGCATATGAAATGACTGACATTAAGCAATTGTTAATGACATGCTTTGTGCAGACGCGAATGACAGGACAATTAATAACAGTACAACTTACATTCAATTATAAATTCACTAATGCGAACAACCAAGTATAAATGATTTAAATTGCCAATGATCATGATTTAAGCGTTAGTTTGTTGCAGAAATTATGCCCCGTAGTCCCCGTTCGAACATGATATTGCACTTTACTGGAAGGTTAATTAAATTACAAAAATGGAAAACATTGGATAATGTATTGTCCTGCGGGATTCCAATTTGGCATAATAAGGCACGAACTGCTACAAGAAAATATCACAAGCATTTGTGAAATACCAAACTATGAGAAACTTAATGCACTTGTATAGAAGGTTCCGACATAAGTAAAGCAAAGTAATATTAACCCGCGCCGTGCCGGTGCTCGGCGCCACCTTCGCTGTGCCGGGGGGGGGGGGGGGTGGTAGACCCCCTTCTAACTAACAATTAAAAGGGCTAGAAAGACGCAAAAAGGGCGAAAGAAGTTTGACAGCTCTCGACAAGCACATTCGAAGGTTCTTCGGATATTTTTTTCTTCCTCAAGTCAATATTGAGGTCACCAGAGGTCATCGAAGGTAAGATTTTCCAGTTTTAGGACTTCGATCCAGAAAACCCCAGATATCACAGGAACTATGACAGCTAGGAACAAACGGAAAAACAATGGAAAGTGCTTGCAAAATTAAATCGCCAAGGAGTTCTCAGATTTTAGCTCAGGCTAACAGTTTAGGCTCCAGAGCTCATCAAATGTCAACAAGTTTTTTTTACAAAACAGTTTATCACAAATAACTTTTTACCTAATAACTACAAGGAATACATTTTGACGCCATCGTGTTTATCTCGTCAAGACGCTTCGACTCATATTAGTGTTGACCGGGTTAGGTCAACTTAAAAGGTTTACCTCAGGTCAAGGTCAAGTGGTAACCCAAGTAGGCCATGTTGCATATGGGGAGACGTGCCTTGATGAGACAAACACATTGGTGTCGGTTTCATTTCTCTATCGTCCTTATGCCAAGAGCTATTGACATAAAACTGTTGGTGACCTCGGAATGGATTACCTCGGCTGACCCTGTAGGGATCACTGAACAAAAATGGCACCTAGGTCATCAAGAATGGCCTATAGCAACATGATCCAGAAGGAATTAGATTTCTATTTTGCGTATCCTTGGAATAGGAAGCATTTGCATATTTCCCCATTCGGCATTCACATAATTGGGAGGTCACGAAATTGACCCGACCTCAGGTCGCTGATATACAAAATCCAAGATAAACGAATTGTAGATATATATGACCTTATGAAATCCTGTAAGTGTAAAACCGATCATCCAAAAACTGTGACTGTGGTACGACCACAATTTTTTGGCGGTGGGGTCACGTGACCTGGTCTGGTGACCTCACCTTAAATGACCCGAGGTATTTTTTATAAAAATAATGTGGACAATTGATTCCCAAACAGCTGTGCCAAAAACAGCGGCGCTACGCTCCGCCGTTTTTTTTCTTCGCTATCCGCGAAAAACCTGCAGGGGGGGGGGGGGGGGACTAACCCCCGGCACGGCGCGGGTTAAGTGTAACAGTTCGCACTCAAAATAACTCCGTAAATAGGACTTTTTATCTTTAACCATGAATCGAAAAGGATATGTATATTATTGTCTGTGTTCCCATGAGAAATAAATGATAAATGTTACATGAGATGCATAACTGAAAATAAAAACGCATCACCAGAAATAAATTATCTAAAAATAGCTCTACTTCATACTCACATAAAGTTATGATTGATGCGTAGCGCTCTATGCGATTCCTATAAAAATAAAGTAAATTTTCATGCGCAAAAAAACACCACAAGACACTTCCCCGAAATCTTCCTTGACCATCCTTTCCTACGATCTTTGTAATACGACTTCTTCTCGCTGCTCATGGCGATTATTTCCAGCGTTTTGGTGATTACTTCCAGCGTTCTGGCGATGATTTCCAGCCGTTTCTGCCGGGTGGTCAGTCCGTTTCCGGGGGGCGGGCATTTCTCTCCGGCTTTGCGAGGCAATCGATCCCACTAATAGCGCCATCATTCATCGAAACGGCTCCGGCCGGCTCAGTGCCTCGCGCGTCACAAGTCGTCAGCGTTAGACTCCTTGGCACACACGGCACCGCACGCGCCGCGGTGGCCAGAATCGTCAGACAGGTGCAGCTGAGATAGAGACAGGGTCGGCACGTGTCTTGTCAGTGTAGCATATCGCGCCACAGAATGAGGTGGTAAACAGTAAACTCAGTTCGGTGTAATCTGATGTTTCAAAAGACGTTCGGTTCTTGGAGCATTGATCACTTGAGTTTATTGTTTACCATCCAAACCAATTCGTCATGGATGGCTTACACATGTGTCAATGTGTCATCTGGATATTTGCATGCAGTTTCATGTCTATGTACATACTTCTTAATATTAATTTTCTGAAACCTTTGCCTGGGTGATATATGTTTGGACATTATATATCGGTTGTGCCTGGGTGATATATGTTTGGACATTATATATCGGTCGTGCCTGGGTGATATATGTTTGGACATTATATATCGGTCGTTTATGCATAGCATGTCCCCGAAGCAACTGCCAGAAAGCACTCCCCAGATACTATAGATAGCCATGTCAGGCGCAGGTGACGGGAGCCAAATATGACTGAAGTCCTCTCGCACAGGATTAGCGCATTTTAATAGATAACTGTCGGATGGGGTGACAATAATGATCGCGTCTGTTGAAAGTTGGCGTGATAAAGGAGGGCATGATCAACGCAAAGATTCTTTGAAGATGATCATATATACTAAGTGTAGGATGATATACAGCTTTACCTATACTCCCGGAATATCACACAATATGAGTGAGCTTCCCATAGCTCTGTGATCTTCTGAGACAATGTAATATCGCAGTGTCGCACCATCCTTCGCATCAGCTCATCATCCAACGGCGTCACCCGGCTGACGTTCATCTCGCCCCCCCCCCCCCCATTCAATCTCGGTTTATAACTACAGGGCAGCAGCCGGTAGAATAAGCTGCACATTTGTCAGCATTTCTGAGACTGGCTGGGCGGACCCAGGATAGGATATCTGCCTCGGGATCTATGAGCATGGCCATACAATTCCAATGCATCACTGCTAGCCGCTATAAGCTGCACCGCGAGCACATTATAGAGAATCCAAGTGGGCAAAGCAGCAGAAACAAAGATTACCGTCGATTCTGAAGTGATTTCACCGATGAATTAGATCCTCCAAAATCATTTGACGTAAGTATATTTTCCTGGCGACGTTTGGTGCCGCACAGGTCTCTGGTGGTGATTTCGCTGTATCGAACACAAAAACCGAGCGATCCACTATCAGTGGAATAGTTAGTTGAGACCGCTGGTTGGTGGTGAGACCGTGGTTAGAGGCCACTGATCTGAGGTCAGGTGGCGGCCAGCGGACCTTGCTGATGACGCTAGAGTCAAGACCGCAGAACAGCAGTGGAGGGGAAGAACGGGAGAGGGAGGGGAGGGTCCAATCGGCCAGTTGGTAACCAGCCTCTATAGTGTGTGAACAAAGACTTGTAGTACCACTTGTATAGGTAAGACAAGACTTGTAGAGTTATGTATTCAGGTTTATGTATTACTCAAACTTGCAATGCATGTCTTTTGACGCGGCACACTGGGTACCTTCAGGCGTTTTACTACATCCACTCATCGGTTCCGTAAATGTCACGATGCCATTCACAAAGCTACTGCCCGAAAACCTTCGCACAAACTTCGCAAGTTCAAAACGCGGACATAGCTGACATTCACCGTTTACTTGTCATAGCGATCTATCGAAAGTACTACGCGGCGAAGTTTTCGGTCGCCGAGAAGCTGGTGTTCTTCCGAGCACTAACTTTACTCGCTTCATGCTCCCACACCTCTCTGCTAACGTTTGTAAGCGATTCAGCCGGAAACTCCTGCCACGTG
This sequence comes from Chirona hameri, assembly GCA_036785665.1. Lineage (NCBI taxonomy): Eukaryota > Metazoa > Arthropoda > Thecostraca > Balanomorpha > Balanidae > Chirona > Chirona hameri. The sequence continues at coordinate 38,592 of JAXIVJ010003433.1, read as the reverse complement.
ACTGAAGTTGGCTAACTCAGATGCTCCCGGTCTCAGCGCTCAGTTACGATGGTTCGCTGAGCTATATCGGAAGGCAAGGGTCAAAGGTGGTGACTGTGTGTCAGTTTGGAAGACTTGGGACTCCGCGATGTTTGAACGCAACGCATGAGGAAGTTCAGTGAATAACTCAAGTCGGACTTTGAGCAGTATTTTGTCAGCCAGAAAGAAAACCTGGAGTTGTCCGTTTATTTATCGCGTATATTGATAACGATTTATCAAGTTAAACTCCTTGAATTGGCCCAAGGATTGAACTCTATTTGATTTGACTCAATCGATTGACTCAATGAGTTGACTCAATAAGAAACCTGAAGTAAATTTGGTGTTTTCATAAAATGGAATTATATGCAGGTAAAACATTCATGTTTTTGTAGACGACATGCCTAAAAAGCTGCTTGGCACCAAAGGTTTCCGAAGCCATACTATTGAGTAGTTCCGGGAGGCATGCGAGCTAGACTTTCATTCCACGTCGCTCTGCAGTGATATCTCGCCGATAGTGTTCGCTCAGCGGCCCAGGACGAACGGCCGGTAGAACGGAAACCCCGACTACCGGCTTTAGAATCTGTACAACTGCCGAGGCAGAGACAGCCAATCAGATCCAACCACGGGCAGCGACCATTGCTTACCCGCACCTTGTCCGACCACACGGTACCAATCGTTTGATACAGGATGCGGAACTGCTGGACTAACCCGATACCAAGGTGTGCGAATCCTCCGTACCCACCATTTTGCTACCCGTCCATCACCTATCCGCGCTGATAGACGAGCTCCAACGTACAGGTCAAACGGCTGGCAAACTATGCCGGCCTCATTTGCCAAACTGCGCCGGCGCCGGCCCGGCTCAACAGCCCGCTGTCATCCCGACCCGGCACGGGCGCAGCGGCCGACTCCGGACTCGGGGGACGGCCCGGCTCAACAGCCCGCTGTCATCCCGTCACGGCACGGGCGCAGCGGCCGACTCCGGACTCGGGGGACGGCCCGGCTCAACAGCCCGCTGTCATCCCGTCACGGCACGGGCGCAGCGGCCGACTCCGGACTCGGGGGACGGCCCGGCTCAACAGCCCGCTGTCATCCCGACCCGGCTCAACAGCCCGCTGTCATCCCGTCCCGGCCCGGCGCCTGGCGGCCGACTCCGGACTCGGGGGACGGCCCGGCTCAACAGCCCGCTGTCATCCCGACCCGGCCCGGCGCCTGGCGGCCGACTCCGGACTCGGGGGACGGCCCGGCCCAACAGCCCGCTGTCATCCCGTCCCGGCCCGGCGCCTGGCGGCCGACTCCGGACTCGGGGGACGGCCCGGCTCAACAGCCCGCTGTCATCCCGACCCGGCCCGGCGCCTGGCGGCCGACTCCGGACTCGGGGGACGGCCCGGCTCAACAGCCCGCTGTCATCCCGACCCGGCTCAACAGCCCGCTGTCATCCCGTCCCGGCCCGGCGCCTGGCGGCCGACTCCGGACTCGGGGGACGGCCCGGCTCAACAGCCCGCTGTCATCCCGACCCGGCCCGGCGCCTGGCGGCCGACTCCGGACTCGGGGGACGGCCCGGCTCAACAGCCCGCTGTCATCCCGACCCGGCTCAACAGCCCGCTGTCATCCCGTCCCGGCCCGGCGCCTGGCGGCCGACTCCGGACTCGGGGGACGGCCCGGCTCAACAGCCCGCTGTCATCCCGACCCGGCCCGGCGCCTGGCGGCCGACTCCGGACTCGGGGGACGGCCCGGCTCAACAGCCCGCTGTCATCCCGACCCGGCTCAACAGCCCGCTGTCATCCCGACCCGGCTCAACAGCCCGCTGTCATCCCGTCCCGGCCCGGCGCCTGGCGGCCGACTCCGGACTCGGGGGACGGCCCGGCTCAACAGCCCGCTGTCATCCCGACCCGGCACGGGCGCAGCGGCCGACTCCGGACTCCGGAGACGGCCCGGCGCCTGGCGGCCGTGTCCGGCCGGCCACGGGCCCGGCTGTCCGGCCGGCCACGGGCCCGGCTGTCCGGCCGGCCACTGGCCCGGCTGTCCGGCCGGCCACGGGCCCGGCTGTCCGGCCGGCCACGGGCCCAGCTATCCGGCCGGCCACGGGCCCGGCTGTCCGGCCGGCCACGGGCCCGGCTGTCCGGCCGGCCACGGGCCCGGCTGTCCGGCCGGCCACGGCCCGGCTGTCCGGCCGGCCACGGGCCCGGCTGTCCGGCCGGCCACGGGCCCGGCTGTCCGGCCGGCCACGGGCCCGGCTGTCCGGCCGGCCACGGGCCCGGCTGTCCGGCCGGCCACGGGCCCGGCTGTCCGGCCGGCCACGGGCCCGGCTGTCCGGCCGGCCACGGGCCCGGCTGTCCGGCCGGCCACGGGCCCAGCTGTCCGGCCGGCCACGGGCCCGGCTGTCCGGCCGGCCACGGGCCCGGCTGTCCGGCCGGCCACGGGCCCGGCTGTCCGGCCGGCCACGGGCCCGGCTGTCCGGCCGGCCACGGGCCCGGCTGTCCGGCCGGCCACGGGCCCGGCTGTCCGGCCGGCCACGGGCCCGGCTGTCCGGCCGGCCACGGCCCGGCTGTCCGGCCGGCCACGGGCCCGGCTGTCCGGCCGGCCACGGGCCCGGCTGTCCGGCCGGCCACGGGCCCGGCTGTCCGGCCGGCCACGGGCCCGGCTGTCCGGCCGGCCACGGGCCCGGCTGTCCGGCCGGCCACGGGCCCGGCCACGGCCCGGCTGTCCGGCCGGCCACGGGCCGGCCACGGCCCGGCTGTCCGGCCGGCCACGGGCCCGGCTGTCCGGCCGGCCACTGGCCCGGCTGTCCGGCCGGCCACGGGCCCGGCTGTCCGGCCGGCCACGGGCCCGGCTGTCCGGCCGGCCACGGGCCCGGCTGTCCGGCCGGCCACGGGCCCGGCTGTCCGGCCGGCCACGGGCCCGGCTGTCCGGCCGGCCACGGGCCCGGCTGTCCGGCCGGCCACGGGCCCAGCTGTCCGGCCGGCCACGGGCCCGGCTGTCCGGCCGGCCACGGGCCCGGCTGTCCGGCCGGCCACGGGCCCGGCTGTCCGGCCGGCCACGGGCCCGGCTGTCCGGCCGGCCACGGGCCCGGCTGTCCGGCCGGCCACGGGCCCGGCTGTCCGGCCGGCCACGGGCCCGGCTGTCCGGCCGGCCACGGGCCCAGCTGTCCGGCCGGCCACGGGCCCGGCTGTCCGGCCGGCCACGGGCCCGGCTGTCCGGCCGGCCACGGGCCCGGCTGTCCGGCCGGCCACGGGCCCGGCTGTCCGGCCGGCCACGGGCCCGGCTGTCCGGCCGGCCACGGGCCCAGCTGTCCGGCACGCGCTGCATTATAAAGCGCCACTGTCCGGTCGTGGCCGGGGTCGTCCACACGCCACGGCCGGGGTCGTCCACACGCCACGGCCGGGGTCGAACCGCCGACGAATGGCCCGAGGCGACGCCGTCATGATTCATGGTCTCAGCCAGTGATGGTCTACGCTACGCTACCGTACGGTTTTTGGTAGCCCGTACGTAGGTCAAGAAATCTTCTCGTAGCGTAATCGAAGCATTTCGTAGCGTACTACCGAAAAATATTTAAATAACGTAACTGCTACGCAAGCTATTTCGTAGCATAGCATATTGCCAACATCGCCCCCGGGCAAACATTTAAGGAGGCCCCATACAAACAAAGGGAGACCCCTCGCAAATATACCTAAATATTGAGCAGTTCCAAAATACATAGACCGTAGGAATGAGTTTAGAGTCGCCCATTCAAATAACAACTGGGAGATGTTCGAGGAGGAAACTAAAAGATAAGCGTGACAAGTTCCAAGGAGGCCCTTAAAATACAATTGAGGCAAACTCCAAGAAGACCCTAAAGAACAGCCCACACAAGCTCCAAATAGCCCCCAAGAGATTGCCGCCACAAGCACCAAGAAGGCCGCGGAAAGACAGCCGAGACAAGCTTCCAAGATGCCCCTAAAAAGACAACCGATATAGGCTCCACAGGGACCCTTTCGACAATAACCGGGAAAGCTGTTCATGGGATACTTCAGAGAAGGCTTCTAAAAGTACAACTTAATTCCGAGGAGGCCCCTAGGAAGGCAGTCGGGAATATTTTGTTTAGGCCCCCTCGAAAATAACTGGGGAGTCCCCTTCTCAAATGGGCCCCTGACTGGTTTGCCTCCCCTGACACAAATCCGTGGCGTTGCCCTGCAAATCATATATTGTTGATGGTAACAGTTATCTTATTGGTACCATACGAGTATACAGCTGATGGATTGCCTTATTGTCATGTTCTAACCTCTTATGGATCGATGGTTATCAAATTCCTCTGTAATTAATGCGCCATATATTATTGATTTCACTCGCCGTTGACTGGCGTCTCAGCCAGACTGGTTATGGATTCAATTTTTTGGGAACGATTCAATCACCGTTCGATTCATGGATACAATTTTTAGAATTTATTCTATCCGATTCATTTTTGTTTTGTTTTTAATCGATTCACGTTTGCTTCAACATTTAAATATATATGTTGAATTTATGTCAAATCAATAAAAACAGAAACATACATATATATGATCATTCAAACATTGTTACTGCAATCATATTTCAGTAAAGTTAATGTAGCCAGTAGCCACTGGGACTGCATTGTATTTGCACAATTTACCATGCACTTGAATCGTTAAGAATCGTTAAATCTTTTGATTCAATCAGCCTTGATTCCATGCGGGTTTTGATTCAATCACGATTCATGAATAAAAAATCTGGTGGTGAATCAATTCTGTTTTTATTCAAGGAATTTTCATTGAACGATTTCAATTGATTTGATCAGAGTCGAATCAATAACCAGTCTGGTACTCTCAGCCGAAAGTTGCTGACTGCGGGGCAAATATTGCTCCTCAGTCGAGACGCGTATACCGTTTGTCACAAACGTTTTGCAAACCCAAGAAAATAGTTTGCACCAAAAGTAGTGTGCTATTTTGTTACGTTCTTTGAGAATGCAAAGAGCCAATACTTTTACGGTATAATTTCAGTTTAACTTAGTTTCCATCAAACTCGTAGATAGTGACGTCACTGAATTTGTAGTATCATAAAAGAAGTTCTCGAAATTTTTATCAGTTTGAAATACTTTGAAAATACTTTGCAATACTTTGTAATACTTTGAAAATGCTTTTCAATACTTTGTAATACTTTGAAATACTTTGAGATACTTTGAAATACTTTATAATACTTTGAAATACTTAAACACTTTGAAATACTTTTTTTTTATAAATCTAGTCCGAATATTTTGAGTGGACGGAATTCCGAGATCAGGTCCCGCGCTAAACAGAGCTTATTGTTCAGCCCCTGAACCCACCATCAGACCTCGCAATTCCTGGTAACCGGCGGGATTTAGAACCAAAAGTTTTACGTGCCCGAACATACCTGGACAAAGTCCGCCCCGCCCTCTGGCGTCACCTGACCCTGAACGCGACTGCTGCCACCGGCCGCTGTGTCTGGATAAGTTAGCTATGGCCTTTGCACCAACGATTATCACTAATGATGATGCTTTGTGTTAGGAATATTTTCGAAACTTATGTCACGAAAGAAATGCATGGCAACTAGTTCATAGGCAAAGTTAGAAATCTTGATGAAGCAGAAATCACCGTTACCTACTATTGATTATAATCCTGATATATTTTGTATCGTAGTACAATACAATCCAAGCTACGTTTAATGCAAAATAGCGCAATCGGTAACGTAGCAAAATATAACGTAACGTAATTCGGTAGCGTAGCTTTGGCCCAAAAACCAAACGTAGCGTAGCGTAATTCCGTAGCGAAGCGTATAGGGTAGCGTAGGGTAGGCCACCACTAGGTAGCGCCACAGCGGGGGAGGGGTAGGCTCAGCACCGTGACCTGGGGCCAAACGTGGCGTCGAGGTGCTTGTTTCGGGCCCGATACAGAAGAGCCGGCAAAACTTGGGGTTAATGGGGGTCGCCTCACTTTTCAACCATTTTTTATCTTTTCTTTTGCTTGGTGAGAAAAACTCTTGATAGCAAAAGGTTCGCCAAGACGAGAAGAGCCCAAATCTGCAAAAAAAAAATCCATAGGGGGTTGGGCTTCTCTCAAGACGAG
>JAXIVJ010003433.1:0-25000 GCA_036785665.1 Chirona hameri | reverse complement strand
GTAGCCCAGATAATGGTGTATTTTATTTGACCAGCTGACCCTCATATGCCAGCCCGTACTTTCCTCAGCGTCAAAAGGCTGCCGACTACATGGCACTGCAGTGCGACATTATGCAGTTTGCGGCTTTCCAGAACACATAATTCACCAAGTAAGTACCTAATGCGTATGTCCATAGTTGCACCACAGCCTCATTAACAATTCTAGAGATCTTGCATACAATTTCTAGAATTGTATCCGTCCCCTCCCCACGAAATGGGGAGGCGGCGGTTTAAGTGCAGGGGACCGGCGTCGTACAACACCCTGCCACCCGATCTGTCGCGGCTCCCTCCGTATCTGTCCCGTCGCCGTATGAGGCGGCACCTCACCCATGGCCGGTCGGCACAGGTTTAACTCGTATGTCTCGATGAAAGTTTATATTTTGTTTTGACTAACGTTTACTTGTAATTGTGTGACTTTTGCTGTGTGTCGTTGCGCGCGTGTGTGTGTTTGTGTGCGTGTTTGTGTGTGTGTGTGTGTGTCTGTGTGCGTGTTTGTGTGTGTGTGTGTGTGTGTGTGTGTGTGTGTGTGTGTTTGTGTGCGTGCGCGTTGTATGCTCCGACCACATTGCTCTAGTTTTATATTATAGTGCCAAGAGGCAGTAATAGCCGCAAGTATATCGCGGAATGCCTCAATAAACAGTATGAGTATGAGTATGAACATATTACGGCGGCGATCCCGCACATGATACCTTCAGTTTGCATTATGTATTATATTTTTGCCTAAGAGAGAGGTAAACTCGATTTTACTTAAAACCGTCGCTGAATTGGTTTATGACTCTGTGACAAAACATTTTTTACTTCAAATTTGTAGAAGACTTTATTTATAATTACAAGTACCTACACTATTTATTTATGTATTTATGTATATATTGATCACCAATAGGTCAATCAACCCACTAATAAGTGAAGTCAGGGAACACGATAAACCAAATACATACACACGAAAATCTACAATACTAAAATAAAAAGTAAAATTAGTCACTAATAAAATTAAGAAAAGTACAATTGTATGTTGGGCTAATCTTTACTCTTGAAAATCCAATCTACAAATGATTAACCAGCAATGCAGTTCAGCAATAGTTCATAAGTAGTAAAATTAGTTGGTACGTTCCAGAGGATTTTAACGGACTTGAAACATCTAAAGATGATCGTTCTAAATACTCTAGACTGAACGTTCCCGAGAAAGTGCTGCATACAATCAATAAATGCAATATCAGTTCAGAAAAGTTCACAAAACAAATACGGTTCAGTTCAGAAAACGGCGTAACTTCTTGACGTTAATCAATTGGATCAATCCAATTGATGAGCGCCCAGAAGTTTCGGATTACGATATTCCGCGCTATTTTCGCATTGCATGACGAAGGTAGTTAAGTGTTATCCTCTTGTGACTAATCGCCATCTCCGATGCATTATTACGACTTAGTGTACCTATATCGCCTCAGCACAGGCAGCGACGTGCGTACTGTAAAGGAGAAGAAATCCAGGGCATGATGGCGTGCACTGTAGAAGACGACAGTCACATAGTAGCAAGAGGATAGAAACATTATCGTCGTAATTTGTATTTTGTGTAGTTATTTGAATGCAAAATTCAACATAATTTCCTTCATCAGGGCTATATATGACTGCACGTAGTGTACCTGAACCTTCTCATCATCGCTATTATTCGATACACTTGAGTAAACAGACAATCACTGTCTTGAGTTTCATATGCAACTGGGCGATGTTTATCACTGATGGCGGGCGAACCACGCTGCCACGACCCGACTCACTGATAAAGGCAAACGACTGACATAAGACGATTAGCGATTAGCAGATAGGTACTTGGTCCCAAGATAATACACTATCATACCAATACAACATACCCTGGGCGACTTAAACAACACACAAGAAGCTATCTGAAATAACAATACAAATGACTTGAGTCTCAAAATTCGGAAAATAGTCGAAAAAAGTGTCGCTATATTTCGGCACAAACCTTCATCAGGTGACTCCTGTCACCGGATGTCACCTGAGGTGACACCTCATCAAGTGACACCTGAGTCACCTGATGAAGGTTTGTGCCGAAATATAGTGACACTTTTTTCGACTATTCTCCGAATTTTGAGACTGAAGTCATTTTCATTATGATTTCTTAACTATGCCGAGTCTCAAACAAGGGTTAAACTTAATTGATGAAAGGAACACATATCAATCACATCACCAAAATACCCCGGTCGACACACTGCCAGCTGGTCTGACCTTGCACACAGATGAGCAGCGTCAGCGCCGCCACACGTCCCCGTTCCATGGTGATAGCGCTGCGATGGCACCGGGCACCGCACCAGCCGCACCGGTACCGCCACCGCGCTCCACCGCCGCCGTCCAACTGCCGACCGGCCGGGAGCGACGCGACGCGCCGGCCCGAGTCGGCTCGGCTGGTCCGGAGCCGTGTCGTTCGGAGCGGTGCGGGGAGGGTCGGCACTTGACGCCACCGACCGTCACGCAGCGACGGCCCGGCGAAGATGATGAACCCTCGAGGTCCCGACAGCCGTCACCCCGCCCACTGCTCCGCCCCACTGCCCCGCCCCACTGTCCCGCCCCACTGCCCCGCCTAGCGGCTCCTGCCCAGTGGGTAGGATAGTGAGTCGATGAGCCGGCGACAGGTATAATGGGGGAGGGGCTGATCAGGTTCTGGGAGTGTTGGACATGTTAGGCGCTTGCAAATAGCTATGCAGAACTATAAACGAATCGGTTCTGTTTGTTCATTTTATCGTATCAGCCGCGCGCGATATGCATACACCTAACGGATTAAAGCAGATGCTTTAACACTTCCAGGTTCAAAACAGCACCGTTCATAATGAGGAGGACCTTCTGATGGTCTGCGGATAACAGTGTCCAGCTAGCTCATTATTTTATTTGATACCCCCGACTCCACATGTTTTTGGTGGCATTTATAACCTCTTTCCGGACTTGCAAATGCTTTGCTGGCAGAGTTACTTAATTTAAACCAAGTGAAAAATGGGGTTGGGGACAATTTTGTAAGGTAGCAATATGTTGTGCTCATAAAAACAAGGATAATTTGTCATCATGCAAATTTAAACAAATTTGAATACAAATTTGAAAAGAACTAAACAATTATTAAAAACTAAAGCAATTAAGTTCATGGTACCTGTAGTTTTGACGTCACGACTATAGCGAAAATCATGACCGAAAATCCCACATCAGTGGGATTTTCGAGACTGAGAGAACATTTTCTGCGCGGCGGTAACAATATTTTGTGAGGGTAAATATCATGGAAAGTTATAGGATGTGAGAACCTAAATCAGAACGTCTCAGCAGTGATTAATTTAGAAGAGTCTATGTCTTCTGCTGTCATTTCTTAGAGTTTTTGCTTATCGTACCTTTATGGTCTAAAAATGGCAACAGTCATAAGCGTAAAACCTATGTATCTATGTCCTTGCGTAAAACTATGTTCAGAGCCTGAGTTGTTTTAAGAAATAACCGTACGAGCGTGCATCGCGAGTTGCAGAAATTTCCTAGAACGACAAGACTAAAGATACCTAGGGTGCGATCGGCAACACGATGAATTCGCTCTCCGACGAATCCAACGAATTCGCTCTCCGACGAATTCGCTGTCTCGTGCGTTCTGTAACAACAAAATTATCCGCAGGTTTTGTCACTGCTGCGCCGTGTCATGGTTTGTGTAATTATAGGGCCTTGATTTGTGTGGTTATTTTACTTGTTTTCAGAAATCACGGTACTTCGAACTTTGTCAGTACTCAGCAACACTGCAGTCAATACAGCAATACTACAGATCACGTTATGGCACACTGCACAATGAATTAGCCCTCCCGTCGACTGGTTTGGAAATTCGCGCTCCGACAGAGCGAATTCGTCGGGCGAATTCGCTCGTTTGCAGATTCATCGTGTTGCCGAACACAAACTGAGCGAATATTTGGCGTCCGATGAATCACCGACGAATTCGTCGTGATTACGGAGAATTCGCCGTGTTACCGACCGCACCCCTATTCATTTCCGTTAATTTCCAGCGAGTTCTTTGTAACTTAGCAACACAACATATGTCGAATTTTGGGTTAAGATGGAATCCCAATGATTGCTTTTAAAGAAGAGTTTGGAAACGGCGAGTATTTGCTAAATAATACGGATATATCAGATCGAATTAGAACTTAAATGTTCATTAAGACCCACAACACAAAAGAAAGATGGAGTTTTGTCTGGCCCGACTAAAGCAACATTGTGATCAAATTGGAAAGGAAAAACTTGAAAGGCAAGATTGAAGAAACTCTTCCCAGAAATGAGGAAGTCAACACTCAACAAAGCGATGGGTTCTTTCTTCATGGAAGCAAAGAACAGGAACCGGCATGGCACACCCCGCGCTACTGAGACTCTTCTATCCGCTAAACATCAGCTGTTATTGCTATCAAGAAGTGTTAATGCGGTGAAGTGAAATGTTTGCTCTGTGTTGTTGTATTTTCTTTAATGTGTTAATAAATGTCCTTAAATTTATGTTTTAAGAGGTGGGCACAGGGCTGAAACTTCACATAAATACAACACAAAAATTAAACATATATGTCGTATATTGACCAGGAAGAGAGTAACCTACCTAAAAGGAATCCTGATAACTCTGTCTGAATCCCATTTCCCAACCTACAATGTCCGTTAGCGTTGTTCTAAGTCCACTAATGGCGCATGCGTCGCAAGCGCCGCCACAAATTATATTCGTGATATTCGTGACGTCACAAATAAAATAAAGAATGTTTGCTTAAAAGATACGAGAGGTTTGGTGGTAGTTGTAGGACAGAAGGCAGTCTAAGTTGTTTGTGAGAAGTACATAGAAAAATAGGCCAAAAATACGCTGAATTTTGTTATGCACAAAAACCCAACACCTGTCCCCAACCCCATTGTGTGAAACACCCCCAGCATGTATCATCGTGGAAGGCATTTGATATAACGTGTAGCGTGCGACGTCACAGTGCAGCTTGGAAGTTATTCCCGAAGTTCACACATCGTCCTCAGAGAGCGCTTTAATACCAAAACAAGGGAAAAGAGCGTGCATGCCAAAAACCTGCAGCCCTCCCACACAACATCCGAGACCTTTGACCAGGACCTGCTGCTGAAGGGTCGCACGGTGTGATCAAAAACCTGCAGCCCTCCCAAACAACATCCGAGACCTTTGACCAGGACCTGCTGCTGAAGGGTCGCACGGTGTGATAAAAACCTGCAGCCCTCCCACACAACATCCGAGACCTTTGACCAGGACCTGCTGCTGAAGGGTCGCACGGTGTGATCAAAAACCTGCAGCCCTCCCAAACAACATCCGAGACCTTTGACCAGGACCTGCTGCTGAAGGGTCGCACGGTGTGATAAAAACCTGCAGCCCTCCCACACAACATCCGAGACCTTTGACCAGGACCTGCTGCTGAAGGGTCGCACGGTGTGATAAAAAACCTGCAGCCCTCCCACACAACATCCGAGACCTTTGACCAGGACCTGCTGCTGAAGGGTCGCACGGTGTGATCAAAACCTGCAGCCCTCCCATACAACGTCCGAGACCTTTGACCAGGACCTGCTGCTGAAGGGTCGCACGGTGTGATCAAAAACCTGCAGCCCTCCCACACAACATCCGAGACCTTTGACCAGGACCTGCTGCTGAAGGGTCGCACGGTGTGATAAAAAACCTGCAGCCCTCCCACACAACATCCGAGACCTTTGCCCAGGACCTGCTGCTGAAGGGTCGCACGGTGTGATCAAAACCTGCAGCCCTCCCATACAACGTCCGAGACCTTTGACCAGGACCTGCTGCTGAAGGGTCGCACGGTGTGATCAAAAACCTGCAGCCCTCCCACACAACATCCGAGACCTTTGACCAGGACCTGCTGCTGAAGGGTCGCACGGTGTGATCAAAAACCTGCAGCCCTCCCACACAACATCCGAGACCTTTGACCAGGACCTGCTGCTGAAGGGTCGCACGGTGTGATCAAAACCTGCAGCCCTGCCATACAACGTCCGAGACCTTTGACCAGGACCTGCTGCTGAAGGGTCGCACGGTGTGATCAAAACCTGCAGCCCTCCCACACAACATCCGAGACCTTTGACCAGGACCTGCTGCTGAAGGGTCGCACGGTGTGATCAAAACCTGCAGCCCTCCCACACAACATCCGAGACCTTTGACCAGGACCTGCTGCTGAAGGGTCGCACGGTGTGATCAAAACCTGCAGCCCTCCCATACAACGTCTGAGACCTTTGACCAGGACCTGCTGCTGAAGGGTCGTACGGTGTGATAGGGATCCATTAGCTCCAATGGCGGGGAGAGCCAAGGACATTTTGTCGGTGGAGCCTGGCTAGCATTGCTGAAATTCTGTAATCATTTTTAACAGTGGATGTTCATTGTCAAAATAGGTCTTGCTCATAAGATTCAACTAAATGTTTTATTTCAAATGTTTGGTTTCGCGACCCCTTGATTTCGCAATTCCTTTCATGCCTTTCCTTGCCCTAAACAAGTACCGAATGCAAAAACAATACAAAAACGGGTGTCCTTAGGTTTCGAAAGTCACTAGATCGAGCCTGACCCGGCATACTGGATAAGGCGGCATTGCTGCGTGCGAGCTGCAGCCGTAGTTGTCATGTCTAATGCTCCGGCGCATGCCTCCGTGCCTGAACTTTATCGTCAGCTATTAACGGCAGCCAAATCAGGCCAGTCAAGAACAATGGTGGACTGGTAACGCACAAATGAAACGGCCGTGCGCTGGCCGGGTTAGGTCGAGGCCAATGGCGGCGCCACCATAGGGGCAGGGGTGGCAGACTGCCACCCCTGCCGTGACACTGGGGTAGCATTGCCACTCTGAAAATTTAGGCCACCGTCAAAATTGTACTGGTGCTGTTTTCCCAAATTTGTGGATGACGGCCGCTGCGAACATATGGAACAGTTCCCTTCGTCGACCAATGCAAATTTTAGTCACGTTAGCCTATATTGCTATTCAAACTATACTATCTAGTCATGACCATAATATTCGCCAATTTGACCGAAACTTTCGCTCTGTATCGGGTAATCTAACTTGACTTATCTAACCGAGAGCACGCCAATGCAACAGCTGTGCCGGTGCCACTGGGCGGGGCAGGACAGGGAGGCGGCAACGGGCAGATTAGGGTCAAGCAGGGCGGGGCAGGGTAGGGCGGGGCAGGACAGGGCGGGACAGGGCAGGACAGGACGGGACAAAGGCGGGGCAGAGGCAAGACAGGGAAAGGCAAGACATAGGTGGGGCATGGCAAGACAGATGGTGGGGCAGGGCAGGACAGACGCGTAATATTTTAAATAATATTTATTTAGATTAATTTCAACCCGTGCACTCGTCATCAAAGGTCACATTTCGGTTATATGTATATGGGTGTCTTTTACAAAACCGTCTATATATCGATAAAGACAGGACAAGGCCAGAGGCATAGACAGGACAGGGACAGGTGATAAGACTTCATCAAAATTGACCTAAGGTCAATAGTTATGTCAGCAGAAGCCATTGAATTTGAAACATTCTAAAAATCGCCGAATTGTTTTTAAGAAATCACTTTTGACAAAAGCATGATATAGTAAAACAAATTTCACCATTGTGTTTATCTCTTCGAGACGCATCGAATGCAATTTTGGGTGACCTGGTTAGGTTATATCCAAACAATTGACCTGACCTGAGGTCAGGTCAAGGTCAGGTAAAAGTCAACTCTTAAATCATTTGATTTGTATCGACAAACCAAAAGCAATGGTGAAAATTGCATTGCTGTACCTTGATTTTGTAAAGAGTTATTGACAAAACACACTTGACCTGGGAGTCACCTGAGTTGACCTCGTAGAGGTCAAATAACATACATTTGACATAGGGCTTTGCATTTGGCATTTGTCAGTGGTGGATTTGGTGAAAACTGGTCAAATTTAGCCACTTCCCTTTTTACGTGTTTGTGATTTATACGTGTTTTAATTTCTCCATTGACTCATAATAGGGAGGTCACGAAATCGACCTGACCTTAGGTCACCGATATACAACAAAAAATCGAGATATACGAATTGTAGGTACATCACCTGATGACATCCTGTGAAATGTAAACTGTTTGGTTAATCACTTTGGCTGTGGCACGACCGCATACTTTTTTGGAAGTGGAGTCACTTGACTTGACCTGGTGACCTGACCTGAGTTGACCAGATGACAAAAATGTTACATCATGTGGGTAATTGATGCCAAACAGCTGTGCCAAATTAGGCAGCGCTTCGCGCTACCGACTTTCCGCTATTCATGAAAAACCGGAGGGGGCGGAAATCAACTGTGCAGTGATTTGCATCTGATCGTCTGATTTGCAGTGCGCGTGTTGATAAATTTTCATCTTTATATCAATTACGAAATTATAACGAAATAATTCGACTTTATTCGGTATTTTACCTCTACCCACCGCAACATTCAAACTTTGCCTTGCATACTCGTTTCTTATCCTAATTCCTGTTCCAACGTACTAAGTTCAGGGCCTATTTTAACCCGCGCCGTGCCGGGGGAGGGTGTTTAGACACCCTCCTCCGGTTTTTCGGGAATAGCGAAAACACGGCTGCGCTGCGCGTCGCCGTTTTTGGCACAGCTGTTTGAGAATCAATTTCCCATATTATTCAATAAAAAAATACATCGGGTCATCTCAGGTCAGGTCACCAGACCAGGTCACGTCATCATCATCATCATCATAACCAAGTTTATTAAACATAAAGTCCATGTAACATACAAAACATAAATCAGACAGGCGCAAAAGCAATGCTTAAATTAAAGCGCCAAGTCTAAATCATTAGAAAAAAGTTTTACTTGAACTGCGACCGCCGCCACGGCACAGCTCACAGGACTGGAATTGGAAGTTGCCCAAGCCCCCAAGCACCTCTCCGGAGATGTGAGGAATGAACACCTTTATCGGCAACATGGTAATGGAAGTAAATATAATATAAAATGTTAGTACATGCAAAGAAAGTTGTATTAAAGATGGGCAAATCTTTTTGAACTCAACAAAAAGTTTTGAAAGTGGAGTGCCGCTGCCGAACCGTCGCCACCGCTGAGATCTGTGCCGTGGAGTAAAATGTTTAACTGATGTTTTGGAGGTATGCGTCTGAAGTTTATACATAATGTGTGGGATAATCTATCGAACATGCTGTTTCGTTGATTTTCATAGTATGGACAGGTAAGAATGAAGTGGCTGACGTTTTCGTTATGGTGTCCGCATCGGCATTCTGGTGAGTCTGCTTTATGAATTGTGAATGAATGGGAATTTAGATGGGACATGTTCATTCTGAGCCGGGCGTGAAGGATGTTTCCCTTTTTTGAACCTGCAATGTAGTAGCTAGGCGGACTAGGTGCCCCCAGCTGCTGGCAAATCTGTTTTTTGAAGGTTGTGTGCGTGAGTTGCTGTGTGTCCTGTGTTAACTCGTTCCATTGTCCGATTGTTGTAGGAAAAAATGACCTCTTATATGATGATGTGTTGCTGGTGGTTGTAGTGTGTCTATTTGCGTTTCTGAGGTGTCTGTGTGTGTCTTGTGCACGGGTGCTTGGGATAATGGCTGTGATGTAGTGTGGGAGATGTTCTGCAGTGTTAAATTTGTGGTAAAGCGTCAGTCTGTGTATTCGTCGTCTTGTTGTCAGCTTATCCCACCCTAGTTCTGTGAGTAGTTTGTCAGTAGATGTCCTGAAAAGTCCACCTGTAACAAGTCTGGCAGCTCTGTTCTGTAGTGTCTCTAATTTCGTCAAGTCTTGTACTGTGACGTGACCGTCATAGATGGCGTCGCAGTAGTCAAAGTGAGGTCGGATGTATGTTTTGTAGATTTCGTCGAGAATGGGCCTTGGTATGTATTTTGCTATCTTATACAGGGGATTAAGTACAATGTTTATTTTGCGGCATATGGTTTTGATGTGTTGGTGAAAACGAAGGTCTTTAGAGAAGGTTATACCAAGATGTGTATGATTGTCGTGAACTGGTATGGGATCACCTCCAAAGGTGAGGGCTGGTGATTGGTATTGGAGCTTGTGTGTGAATGTTTGTTGAATTGTTTTTGTTGTATCGAACGTGATAACCCATTCTCGACCATATTTAGATATTTCGTCTAAGTCCTTTTGGAGAGAAAGTTGCGTCGTCAGTAGGTCTGTCTTTGCGTATGAAGCGTAAATAGATGTGTCGTCTGCAAAGAAAAGAATGTCATGCTGAGTTCGATTCGAGAGTCCATTTAAATAAATGAGTGCAAGTAATGGTCCTAAAACAGATCCCTGCGGACAGCCGACATTTATTGTTTGCGTCGTCGAATAGGTGTCTCGTAATTTTACTCGTTGTCGTCGTCTTTCAAATACGATGTGAACCAGTCTAGCAGTCGTCCTGTGATACCAAATTCGTTTTTGCATTTATACAATAGTCCTTTATGTCATATTTTGTCGAAATATTTGGATATGTCTAGGTAAATCGCAGTAAAGTCATGTCCCAAGTCCAGTGATTTATAGAGGTTGTGCGTCAAGTACAGTAGTTGTTGTTGTGTACTGTGATGCTGTCGGTAGCCGCTTTGTTTGTCGGAGAGAAGGGAATGTTCTGTGAAGTGATCGTATACATTTCTATGAACAATTTTCTCAAAAACTTTAGAAAGTGCTGAAAGAATGCTGATTGGTCGGTAGCATTTGTGATCCGATGGTGAACCTTTGTTTTTGAAAATTGGTTTGACATCTGCTTCTTTAAATTTACTCGGGAACCGTCCCTCTGTCAAAGATTTATTGAAGAGTTGCGACAGTGGTTTGGCAATCAATAAGGCAATGAGCTTGAATAATTTAACTGGTATTCCGTCGGGTCCTGTTGATTTATTTGAATCTAGTAAATTTATAATACGTAAGACCTCTTGTTCGGAAGTAGTTATGTTGTCTAGTGTAGGAGCTTCTGGTATGTTGCTTAGTGGGGGTTCTTGTGTCTCTGGAATGTTCAGTGTTGATTGAGCAACAAAATAATTGTTTAGTAATGACGCTTTTTCGACGTCGTCGTTGATTATATCTCCATTGTCTGTTTGAAGTGGCGGAATGTTGTCGTCTCGTGCTTGTCTTGTAATGATGCGTAGTATTTGATAATATTTGTAAGGATTAAGTTTTTGAGACAGTAATTTTTGTACTTGATTTTGTAAATATTCGTCCTTGAGTCGTCTGTTTATTGATGTCACTAGGCTTCTTTGGTATCTCCATCTGTTCCAATTAAAGTTAGTCTGTGTCTGTTTCGCAATTTTAAATAGTCTATCACGCTTTCTGATGTTTCTTTTCAATTCGGAAGTCATCCATGGTTTTTGTTGTGGATAAATTGTTTTGCGTCTAATTGGAATTGAAGCAGTGGCGGCTTTATGTATTGCGGATACGAATAAATCTGTCGCTGTGTCAATGTCATTGTTTAATATGCCCGTCCAATCAGTATTTAACAGAAGACTGGTGAGAAGGGGAGCGTTCAATTTTGAGTAGTCCCAAATGACCGCATGTGTTGGCTCTGCATTTGTTGTTGGTAGCGTTGCGTCAATTTTCACGTAGACTGGGAGATGATCGAGATTCGAGAAAGACGAAAGTGTACCACTGTCTATGACTTTGTTACAGTTAGTTGTGCAAATGAGGTCTCGCAAGTTTCCGCAGTTGCTGGTGATTCTGGTGGGCTGGTTTATGATTTGCTGTAGATTTAACATGTCTGCTACGTCTTTGAGTGTGTGATCGAAAGATGTGATCAAATTGGATCAAAATGTGACGGTCAAATTGGTGGTCGAGGTAAATATTGCCTGTATTAAAGTCTCCCAATATGAAAGTCGCTGATGTATTTTTGATTGTGGCTTGGCATGCCGATTCGGTCAAGTTATTAATAAATAGTTGTAGTCTATCAGCTGTTAAATTTGGTGGTAGGTATACACAGCATATTAATAATGAAGTGTCTCGCAGCTTAATTTTTGCCCACACCCATTCTTCATCACCCAATTCTAACTGATTCAGTCTTTGAAATGGTAGTGATTTATGTATATAGATAGCAACTCCGCCACCGTGTCTGTCTCTATGTCGTGTCAGGGGTGCGTGGAAACCATGTAATTTGTATTGACTGTCTGCAATTTCATTGGTCAGCTTTGTCTCTGTGAGTGCCAGAATTGTTATGTCATGCGTGTCTACAAATTGCTGGAGTTCGTCAATTTTGGTTCCGGCGGTAATACTGTTAATGTTGACATGTGAAATTAAGAGGGTCTGCTGTGGATGTGGTTGTTGTGGGGGTCCAGGATTTGTTTCTATGCCGCTGATTATTAAAAGGAATTGTACGTCTAGGAATGTCCCAAGTCTTGTCCATTGTACGTTTGAGATGGTACGTGGAGCGTGGTGGATGTGCAGCTGAGTGTTCAGTGGGTGGTGTTTACCAGCAGCAGGGGGGACCCGATACGCCTCCGGCTGTGACGGTGGTGATGGTGTGCCAGGTGGACAGACAGATCTCCCCTGTCTGTCCACCTGGCACACCATCACCACCGTCGACAGCCGGTTAGACGACGTTATCAGCGACAGTTCCCCGAGAGTGCTGGTGACTGAAACGGAAAGCATCCGATGAGTGCTCGGCGACGGCGGCGAGCGACACAGAGTTGCACAGACAGAAGCTATGTCGGAACACATGAACACAATGACAACGTAACGAACATCGTGTCCCCACGTGAGACCCCACCTCCCAACAAAACTTAAGGTCGTACCAGTCACAGTTTTTATATGATCCGTTTTACACTTCCAGGATTTCATGAGGTCTTATATATATATATCTACAATTTGTATATCTTGGATTTTTTTATATCAGCGACTTAAGGTCGGGTCAATTTCGTGACCTCTCCATTATAAGTCAATGGGGAAATATTCAAATGCTTCCTATTCTAAAGATACGCAAGATATCAGTCTAATTCATTCTGGATCATGTTATTATAGGCCATTCTTGATGACCTAGGTGCCATTTTTGTTAAGTGACCCCTACAGGATCAGCCGAGGTCATCCGAGGTCACCAACAGTTGTATGTCAATAACTCTCGACATAATGGCGATAGAGAAGTGAAACCTACACCAATGTGTTTGTCTCGTCGAGGCACGTATTCCCATATGCAACATGACTTACTTGGGTCACTTCTTGACCTTGACCTGAGGTCAATTTTTTTAAGTTGACTTAACCTGGTCAACACTAATATGAGTCGAAGTGCCTTGACATGAAAAATACGATGGCATCAAAAATGTTGCCTTGTCCTTTTTAGGTAAAAAACTATTTGTGAAAAACTTTTTGTAAAAAAAACAGTTTTTTTGTGACATTTAATGAGCTTTGGAGCCTAAACTATTGACCTAAGCTAAAATCTGAGGGCATTTTGTTAATTGCATGTTTCAAGAGTTTTCCAATGTTTTTTTTTCCGTTTGCTCCTAGCTATCATAGTTCCTGTGGTATCTGGACGTCTCTGGAGCAAAGTCCTAACACTGGAAAAGTTGACCTTCGATGACCTATGGTGACCTCAATATTAGCTTTAGGAAAAATATTGAAGTACTTTCGAATGTGCTTGTCAAGAGCTTTCGAACGCCGTTTTCCCCGTTTTAATATCCCTTTTAGTTGTCGAGTTAGAGGGGGGGGGGTGTCTAAACACCCCCCTCGGCACGGCGAAGTTGCCGCCGAGCACCGGCACGGCGCGGGTTGAGGGAAAACCACTGGGGGCAAAAAGGTACCGCCATTTTTGTGTGGCATCTTTTTGTGGCAAAAAGGTACCCCCATTTTTTCCCTCCGCGTAATTGGGCCGGTCACCTTATTTTGGTGTTCGAGCTTAAGAAATTCACTTTTCGAATTCGCACAAATTGATTTTGTGGACATTTAAAAACAAAATAGGGGGGGGGGGGTAAAAAACACAAAATCTCAAATCCGAGATATCCATTTGGAAGAGAATGTCATTTCCTTTCTTTTGACGTTTTTATTTGCAATTTGCTTTGAAACTCTATTTTTTACGATATTTCAAACATTTATTGTTTTCCACCAAAAATGGTATGACATGACGTCATTAAAACGTTTTGATCTCCCAAAATACTAAATAAATTTAATTTAAATTGGGTGCGAAGACGTAGCATTGATGCAGTATAAGGTACTGGAAGTTTCACGTTGATATCTATCACAGTTTTAAAGTTATTGAGAAAATCCGGGAGGGGCAGATTCTGCCTCCCCCCCCAGCGGGGCGCATGTCACCGGGGCTGCTTAAATTGCATCAGGTGCGCTGTTTTGTCTATCATTGAAAGCAAGGGATACATACAAACTTCAAATTCAATCACTTGAGAGAAGAAAACAACTTCCATTTTCATTAAGGTTTCTCCTAAAATCATTGTTTTTCACGTTTAGTGCAGGGAACGCGCAGGGGGGGGGGGGGGGGGTGATATTTGTATTGCATGCCCCTCCCCCCCCCCCAGATTCCTGGGGGGGGGGGGGGCATTTGACCCTGATGTCCGCCCCCTGGATCCGCCAGTGGGGGCGGATACAATCGCCCCTTAGTTTTTTTTTTAAATAGCGGAGCACGACGCCATTTCGCGCCGCCAATTTTGGTACAACTGCTTGCCTATCAATTGCCTACATCCTGTTAATTCGTTTACCTCGGGTCTCCTCAGGTCACGTCACTAAGTCAAGTCTAGTGAGCCCACCTTAAAATATGTAAGGTCGTGCCGCAGCCACATTGTTTGACCGATCAGTTAGATACGCGCAGGGGATATAGGGTCTTGCTCACAGGATTTAATCAGGTCATCAGGTCACCCTACAATTGTGCTATTTCGGATGACTTTTATATCGGTGACCTAAGGTGAAGTCTATTTTGTGACCTCCTAATTATAAGTCATTGGAGAAACATAAAAATGCATATAAATCCACAGAAATGGTTAAATTTGCACAATTTTCACCAGAATCCCGTATCTTTTGCAAAATACAAAGATTCAGTGGCGGATCTACGGTTGGGCAGAATGGACAATTGCCCCCCCCCCAACCGCCTGAAATCGGCGCAAGATTGACACATTTCCTGATATAGAAGAAAATCTAAGCAACTTTTACTAAGGAAAGTTAGCTTTAAATCAGCTATCAATGCATAAGCAAACCAAATCCGATGCGTTTTCAGAATTGTGTGATACTTTTTGGAATCCCCCCTCCCAAACCACCCGTTCTGGATCCGCCAATGCAAAGATCCATGTGGTATTTTTATCCTGTGACATCCACGAGGTAAAATATATTCACCCTGAGGTCATTCGTCATTTTTCTTCCATAACTGTTTTTACCGAACCAGTAAAGCGCCGTAGTTGGCGATGAACGAGCGAACACGAAGGAAATGTATGGTGAATTTCAACTCGATCAGGGAAGTAGTTTCTGAGATAAAAATACGTGGTGCACTCGTGCGCAAGTGCAGAAGCACCCCACCCTTGACTTGTGGGAAAGTGGCGGCTGAGAGATCCCTAACCACGCACCAAATTTGAACACAATCGGCTCAGCAGTTGCCCCCACCCACTCAAAATTGTGTGGCGACGTTCCTGATCCAACAACCCTTGATCTCCCCCACTCCGCCGCTAATGAGAAATTGTTCCAAGGATATTGAAATTCAAGATATTCCGGAAATAATTTAAAGATGCTTATTTTGGCTGGGAAATACTAAAACTTAGGAATATTATGACATTTGCATTGGATTTGTATACATTTATCACCAGGTAAGCATATTTTATTTTAATTGAATACCTATCAAGCGACAAATGACATGGAAATACTGAAATCAGGGTGGGCAACATTTCTTGACTGGGGGAGGCAAAACGGCTCACTGGGGGGGGGGGGGCATTTGCCACCCCCAGTTAACATGTTAAAATAGGCCCTGACTAAGTTCCAAGATGATAGGTACTTACAGAAGCTCTTATTTGCTAATTATAAATCGTCTACCATCTGCAAAAACGGGATACTTAGTTAATTAATCGTGGGGTGCTAGTCATAACTTATGATTCCGGTATACAAAATATGTGGTAAAAAATATTTGAAGAACTTGAAAAAATAGATATCAGCTAATTAATAACGCAAAAATAGGACGAAATGTGTTGGTTTTTAATCTTGTTTGGCGCGAAGTCTATATACATTTAATACTTCCGTGGAACTTTTCCTAGTAGAGGATACATGCGTACCTACTCAATCAATTTTGCCACCGCTGGCAAAAATCCGTGGCGCCGCCACTGGTCGAGGCGATGCAATACAGATATACATGACACAGCGCACTTTAACAGGCCGTGGGCAATGCAATTGGATACTGCAATGGACTGCGCGGACTTCCATTAGTGCAGTGTGGTTGGATAGCTGGCTGTTGGGTTAGCTGGCTGGCTGGCTCGCCTCCCTCTCTGCCCGATCGACCGCACTGGTCGCCTGGCTCGCTGACTGGTGGCCTGTGGGACTGCTCTCGTTACCAGGCCTGCATAATCAATGAACTGCCAATGTCCGACTCGTGTCGAAGTCGTCAGAGACATTGCCGGTGAATTGCTCAGGAGGGCAGGCTTCAATGTCGTAGACGACAGTGGCTGGGAGGTGTGTTGGGAGCTGTGTTGGAGACGTCAGCGGCTGGGAGCCGTGTTGGAGACGACAGTGGCTGGGAGCTGTGTTGGAGACGACAGCGGCTGGGTGCTGTGTTGGAGACGACAGCGGCTGGGAGCTGTGTTGGAGACGACAGCGGTTGGGAACTGTGTTGGAGACGACAGCGGCTGGGAGCTGTGTTGGAGACGACAGCGGCTGGGAGCTGTGTTGGAGACGACAGCGGCTGGGAGCTGTGTTGGAGACGAAAGCGGCTGGGAGCTGTGTTGGAGACGACAGCGGCTGGGTGCTGTGTTGGAGACGACAGCGGCTGGGAGCCGTGTTGGTGGAGACGACAGCGGCTGGGAGCTGTGTTGGAGACGAAAGCGGCGGAGAGCTGTGTTGGAGACGAAAGCGGCTCGGAGCTGTGTTGGAGACGACAGCGGCTGGGAGCTGTGTTGGGAGCTGTGTTGGAGACGACAGCGGCTGGGAGCTGTGTTGGAGACGACAGCGGCTGGGAGCTGTGTTGGAGACGACAGCGGCTGGGAGCTGTGTTGGAGACGACAGCGGCTGGGAGGTGTGTTGGGAGCTGTGTTGGATACGACAGCGGTTGGGAGGTGTGTTGGAGCTGTGTTGGAGACGACAGTGGCTGGGAGGTGTGTTGGGAGCTGTGTTGGAGACGACAGCGGCTGGGAGCTGTGTTGGGAGCTGTGTCGGGAGCTGTGTTGGAGACGACAGCGGCTGGTAGCTGTGTTGGAGACGACAGCGGCTGGAAGCCGTGTTGGAGACGACAGCGGCTGGTAGCTGTGTTGGAGACGACAGCGGCTGGGGGCTGTGTTGGAGACGACAGCGGCTGGGAGCTGTGTTGGAGACGACAGCGGCTGGGAGCTGTGTTGGAGACGACAGCGGCTGGGAGCTGTGTTGGAGACGACAGCGGCTGGGAGCTGTTTTGGAGATGACAGCGGATGGGAGCTGTGTTGGGAGCTGTGTTGGAGATGACAGCGGCTGGGATTTGTGTTGGGAGCTGTGTTGGAGACGACAGCGGCTGGGAGCTGTGTTGGAGACGACAGCGGCTGGGGGCTGTGTTGGAGACGACAGCTGCTGGAAGCTGTGTTTGAAACGACAGCGGCTGGGAGCTGTGTTGGGAGCTGTGTTGGAGACGACAGCGGCTGGGAGCTGTGTTGGGAGCTGTGTTGGAGACAACAGTGGCTGGGAGCTGTGTTGGAGACGACAGCGGCTGGGCGCTGTGTTGGAGACGACAGCGGCTGGGAGCCGTGTTGGAGACGACAGCGGCTGGGAGCTGTGTTGGAGACGACAGCGGATGGGAGCTGTGTTGGGAGCTGTGTTGGAGACGACAGCGGCTGGAGGCTGTGTTGGGAGCTGTGTTGGAGACGACAGCGACTGGGAGCTGTGTTGGGAGCTGTGTTGGAGACGACAGCGGCTGGGAGCTGTGTTGGGAGCTGTGTTGGAGACGACAGCGGTTGGGAGCCGTGTTGGAGACGACAGCGGCTGGGAGCTGTGTTGGGGACGACAGCGGCTGGGAGCCGTGTTGGAGACGACAGCGGCTGGGTGCTGTGTTGGAGACGACAGCGGCTGTGAGCCGTGTTGGAGACGACAGCGGCTGGGTGCTGTGTTGGAGACGACAGCGGCTGGGAGCTGTGTTGGAGACGACAGCGGCTGGGAGCTGTGTTGGAGACGACAGCGGCGTTGTGTTGGAGACGGGAGCTGTGTGGGACTCAGACTCAGACAAGTGGGAGGCTCAGCGCCTGGAGAGTGTGTCTGAGCCCGTCTCAGCGCATGAGACGGGACCGAACGGGAGCGGCTGCTGGACAGTTGCCGGGCGGCGCCAGGCCGAGTTCCGAGTGTCTGAGCTGCAGGGTCGAGTGGGCTGATACTCGGCCGCTCACCCGGCCGTCGGTCCTCTGCGACTACCGCTGGGTCGGCGAAACCGCAGGCTGTCTGGCAGTGACGGGTCAGCTCGTGCAGTTTGGTGATGCAGCAAATATGCAGTAGCATATCGTTACTCCTGTGAATGGTCTACTCGGGTCACTTTATGTATCCTCTGACCACGACGGAGCATTTCGTCACAGCTTCGTACCAAGACAAGAGGCAAGATAGCAGTGTGTCTCGGAGGTTAATATCGAGTGCTGGTAGCGTCGTATCACCATCAAACAGCTGCACACATCAGCCAGCCACATCAGCCATGACCACATCAGCCAGCCACATCAGCCAGCCACATCAGCCAGCCACATCAGCCAGCCACATCAGCCAGCCACATCAGCCATGACCACATCAGCCAGCCACATCAGCCAGCCACATCAGCCATGACCACATCAGCCAGCCACATCAGCCAGCCACATCAGCCATGACCACATAATCCAGCCCCATCAGCCAGCCACATCAGCCATGACCACATCAGCCAGCCACATCAGCCAGCCACATCAGCCATGACCACATCAGCCAGCCACATCAGCCAGCCACATCAGCCATGACCACATCAGCCAGCCACATCAGCCATCCACATCAGCCATGACCACATCAGCCAACCACATCAGCCATGACCACATCAGCCAGCCACATCATCCAGCCACATCAGCCAGCCACATCAGCCAGCCACATCAGCCATGCCCACATCAGCCAGCCACATCAGCCAGCACATCAGCCATGACCACATCAGCCATGACCACATCAGCCAGCCACATCAGCCAGCCACATCAGCCAGCCACATCATCCAGCCACATCATCCAGCCACATCAGCCATGGCCACATCAGCCAGCCACATCATCCAGCCACATCATCCAGCCACATCAGCCAGCCACATCAGCCAGCCACATCAGCCATGACCACATCAGCCAGACACATCAGCCATGACCACATCATCTAACGACTGGACGTTGTAGGCAGTCAGCCGGACAGCGGATCGCAGTGACCACTGACCAGGCTTCCGGCGATACTGGGCCGCGCCGTATGCAAATGTCGCGCCCGGTGAAGCCCGCGGCCACCCGGCCGAGGACAGTCCCTCCGTCCCATCGATTCACGCCTGCTGACCTGCTGACGTCACCCGGTCGCCGGGGGCGATTTCGATAAGCCGATCATGGGGCGGCGCACGGCACGCTGCCTCTGCCGCCTCAGCCTCTGCCGCCGCCGCCGCCGGAGTCCGCCGTGGCCGCTGCCGCCGCCGCCGACCCTCTCGACGCCCGTCAGCGCTCTGCTCCTAATGAACAGATCGATGGCGGACCTGGCGACGGGCGACAATCCCATCACACCAGATAACGTCACCGGTCCAGGGGACACGGACCTGGCGACGGGCGACAATCCCATCACACCAGATAACGTCACCGGTCCAGGGGACACGGACCTGGCGACGGGCGACAATCCCATCACACCAGATAACGTCACCGGTCCAGGGGACACGGACCTGGCGACCTGGCGACAATCCCATCACACCAGATAACGTCACCGGTCCAGGGGACACGGACCTGGCGACGGGCGACAATCCCATCACACCAGATAACGTCACCGGTCCAGGGGACACGGACCTGGCGACGGGCGACAATCCCATCACACCAGATAACGTCACCGGTCCAGGGGACACGGACCTGGCGACGGGCGACAATCCCATCACACCAGATAACGTCACCGGTCCAGGGGACACGGACCTGGCGACGGGCGACAATCCCATCACACCAGATAACGTCACCGGTCCAGGGGACACGGACCTGGCGGACCTGGCGACAATCCCATCACACCAGATAACGTCACCGGTCCAGGGGACACGGACCTGGCGACGGGCGACAATCCCATCACACCAGATAACGTCACCGGTCCAGGGGACACGGACCTGGCGACGGGCGACAATCCCATCACACCAGATAACGTCACCGGTCCAGGGGACACGGACCTGGCGACGGGCGACAATCCCATCACACCAGATAACGTCACCGGTCCAGGGGACACGGACCTGGCGACCTGGCGACAATTCCATCACACCAGATAACGTCACCGGTCCAGGGGACACGGACCTGGCGACGGGCGACAATCCCATCACACCAGATAACGTCACCGGTCCAGGGGACACGGACCTGGCGACCTGGCGACAATCCCATCACACCAGATAACGTCACCGGTCCAGGGGACACGGACCTGGCGACCTGGCGACAATCCCATCACACCAGATAACGTCACCGGTCCAGGGGACACGGACCTGGCGACGGGCGACAATCCCATCACACCAGATAACGTCACCGGTCCAGGGGACACGGACCTGGCGACGGGCGACAATCCCATCACACCAGATAACGTCACCGGTCCAGGGGACACGGACCTGGCGACCTGGCGACAATCCCATCACACCAGATAACGTCACCGGTCCAGGGGACACGGACCTGGCGACCTGGCGACAATCCCATCACACCAGATAACGTCACCGGTCCAGGGGACACGGACCTGGCGACCTGGCGACAATCCCATCACACCAGATAACGTCACCGGTCCAGGGGACACGGACCTGGCGACCTGGCGACAATCCCATCACACCAGATAACGTCACCGGTCCAGGGGACACGGACCTGGCGACGGGCGACAATCCCATCACACCAGATAACGTCACCGGTCCAGGGGACACGGACCTGGCGACCTGGCGACAATCCCATCACACCAGATAACGTCACCGGTCCAGGGGACACGGACCTGGCGACCTGGCGACAATCCCATCACACCAGATAACGTCACCGGTCCAGGGGACACGGACCTGGCGGACCTGGCGACAATCCCATCACACCAGATAACGTCACCGGTCCAGGGGACACGGACCTGGCGACCTGGCGACAATCCCATCACACCAGATAACGTCACCGGTCCAGGGGACACGGACCTGGCGACCTGGCGACAATCCCATCACACCAGATAACGTCACCGGTCCAGGGGACACGGACCTGGCGACCTGGCGACAATCCCATCACACCAGATAACGTCACCGGTCCAGGGGACACGGACCTGGCGACCTGGCGACAATCCCATCACACCAGATAACGTCACCGGTCCAGGGGACACGGACCTGGCGACCTGGCGACAATCCCATCACACCAGATAACGTCACCGGTCCAGGGGACACGGACCTGGCGACGGGCGACAATCCCATCACACCAGATAACGTCACCGGTCCAGGGGACACGGACCTGGCGACCTGGCGACAATCCCATCACACCAGATAACGTCACCGGTCCAGGGGACACGGACCTGGCGACCTGGCGACAATCCCATCACACCAGATAACGTCACCGGTCCAGGGGACACGGACCTGGCGACCTGGCGACAATCCCATCACACCAGATAACGTCACCGGTCCAGGGGACACGGACCTGGCGACGGGCGACAATCCCATCACACCAGATAACGTCACCGGTCCAGGGGACACGGACCTGGCGACGGGCGACAATCCCATCACACCAGATAACGTCACCGGTCCAGGGGACACGGACCTGGCGACCTGGCGACAATCCCATCACACCAGATAACGTCACCGGTCCAGGGGACACGGACCTGGCGACGGGCGACAATCCCATCACACCAGATAACGTGACCGGTCCAGGGGACACGGACCTGGCGACCTGGCGACAATCCCATCACACCAGATAACGTCACCGGTCCAGGGGACACGGACCTGGCGACCTGGCGACAATCCCATCACACCAGATAACGTCACCGGTCCAGGGGACACGGACCTGGCGACGGGCGACAA
This sequence comes from Chirona hameri, assembly GCA_036785665.1. Taxonomy (NCBI): domain Eukaryota; kingdom Metazoa; phylum Arthropoda; class Thecostraca; order Balanomorpha; family Balanidae; genus Chirona; species Chirona hameri. The sequence continues at coordinate 2,660 of JAXIVJ010003433.1, read as the reverse complement.
TCCCATCACACCAGATAACGTGACCGGTCCAGGGGACACGGACCTGGCGACCTGGCGACAATCCCATCACACCAGATAACGTCACCGGTCCCAGGGGACACGGACCTGGCGACCTGGCGACAATCCCATCACACCAGATAACGTCACCGGTCCAGGGGACACGGACCTGGCGACGGGCGACAATCCCATCACACCAGATAACGTGACCGGTCCAGGGGACACGGACCTGGCGACCTGGCGACAATCCCATCACACCAGATAACGTCACCGGTCCAGGGGACACGGACCTGGCGACCTGGCGACAATCCCATCACACCAGATAACGTCACCGGTCCAGGGGACACGGACCTGGCGACCTGGCGACAATCCCATCACACCAGATAACGTCACCGGTCCAGGGGACACGGACCTGGCGACCTGGCGACAATCCCATCACACCAGATAACGTCACCGGTCCAGGGGACACGGACCTGGCGACCTGGCGACAATCCCATCACACCAGATAACGTCACCGGTCCAGGGGACACGGACCTGGCGACGGGCGACAATCCCATCACACCAGATAACGTCACCGGTCCAGGGGACACGGACCTGGCGACCTGGCGACAATCCCATCACACCAGATAACGTCACCGGTCCAGGGGACACGGACCTGGCGACCTGGCGACAATCCCATCACACCAGATAACGTCACCGGTCCAGGGGACACGGACCTGGCGACCTGGCGACAATCCCATCACACCAGATAACGTCACCGGTCCAGGGGACACGGACCTGGCGACCTGGCGACAATCCCATCACACCAGATAACGTCACCGGTCCAGGGGACACGGACCTGGCGACCTGGCGACAATCCCATCACACCAGATAACGTCACCGGTCCAGGGACACGGACCTGGCGACGGCGACAATCCCATCACACCAGATAACGTCACCGGTCCAGGGGACACGGACCTGGCGACCTGGCGACAATCCCATCACACCAGATAACGTCACCGGTCCAGGGGACACGGACCTGGCGACGGCGACAATCCATCACACCAGATAACGTCACCGGTCCAGGGGACACGGACCTGGCGACCTGGCGACAATCCCATCACACCAGATAACGTCACCGGTCCAGGGGACACGGACCTGGCGACGGGCGACAATCCCATCACACCAGATAACGTCACCGGTCCAGGGGACACGGACCTGGCGACGGGCGACAATCCCATCACACCAGATAACGTGACCGGTCCAGGGCACAATGCAGCTCGCAGCGCGGAAGCCGCGCCCCTGCGCAGCTGCAGGCGGCGTCGGCCATAGAGCGCCATTGTCGCCGGCAGAGTCATTGTGGTCGTATTAGCACGGAACACGACGGTGCCGGCGGGCTGGAGGTCGGGGTTAATTGCTCGACGCTCTCAGGCCACCACGGAGCACGACGGTGCCGGCGGGTTGGGGTGGGGTTAACTGCTCGACGCTCTCAGGCCACCACGGAGCACGACGGTGCCGGCGGGCTGGGGGTGGGGTTAATTGCTCGACGCTCTCAGGCCACCACGGAGCACGACGGTGCCGGCGGGCTGGGGGTGGGGTTAATTGCTCGACGCTCTCAGGCCACCACGAGCACGACGGTGCCGGCGGGCTGGGGGTGGGGTTAATTGCTCGACGCTCTCAGGCCACCACGGAGCACGACGGTGCCGGCGGGCTGGGGGTGGGGTTAATTGCTCGACGCTCTCAGGCCACCACGGAGCACGACGGTGCCGGCGGGCTGGGGGTGGGGTTAATTGCTCGACGCTCTCAGGCCACCACGGAGCACGACGGTGCCGGCGGGCTGGGGGTGGGGTTAATTGCTCGACGCTCTCAGGCCACCACGGAGCACGACGGTGCCGGCGGGCTGGGGGTGGGGTTAATTGCTCGACGCTCTCAGGCCACCACGGAGCACGACGGTGCCGGCGGGCTGGGGGTGGGGTTAATTGCTCGACGCTCTCAGCCCACCACGGAGCACGACGGTGCCGGCGGGCTGGGGGTGGGGTTAATTGCTCGACGCTCTCAGGCCACCACGGAGCACGACGGTGCCGGCGGGCTGGGGGTGGGGTTAATTGCTCGACGCTCTCAGGCCACCACGGAGCACGACGGTGCCGGCGGGCTGGGGTGGGGTTAATTGCTCGACGCTCTCAGGCCACCACGGAGCACGACGGTGCCGGCGGGCTGGGGGTGGGGTTAATTGCTCGACGCTCTCAGGCCACCGACGGCGTGGCTGGCAGGGTTGATTAAGCACAGCTAAATGCGCACTTCGTGTGATTTTCTGGTAGACCTGACTATGCAAAGGTGACTCCTACTGCTTCTTAGTGGCTGCATCCCCACATCAGTCACATTAGTAATGCTAAGTTATTTTACTATCGCCTGGGCAGAGCGTTTTTGGCCTTCAATCTGACATCAGTTTCTGTAGACGATTGCCGTCTTTCTGTAGAAGATTGCCGTATCTTTCTGCAGCAAAACAACACAACCCGTTCTTTCAGCCACCAGAAAGTGGAAAACTTTCACAATTTACCAGCCTCTGCGTGGCGCTGCCTCGTCGAACCTTTGATCGGGGCTCGAAGTGGAGCTACGGCGGCCTTCGCTAACACTCACAAACAGCTGGCCAGCTCCGCTGCTATATTCAGTCGCAATCATTCCCA